>JASDQU011174981.1:29447-39750 GCA_032191745.1 Picea mariana
ATACTTCTGGGTCCTTCTTCCGGGACTCCCACTACATCTATGGAATGATGCTGCCATCAGAGCTATAGGTGGCTCCCTCGGACGTTTTATTGCTCATGACCCACTGACTCTTACTGGCCCCGCGCGAAGGATCGGTCGCGTTCTGGTGGAAATAAATATTTCTTCAGGGCTCCCTGCAACCCTACAAATTGTTTGGAGAGGGCGGACTTTCCTTCAGCAACTGGACTACCTCGGGCTTCCTTTCCGCTGCAATCTCTGCAGAGAAACTGGCCATCTACGACGCACCTGTCCTGGTAAGCCAACTTTGGAACCCTCTGATGATTCTGACCTCCTTCTTAACCCTCCGGCATACATGGATGCCGACCCTTCCCTAGCCTACCTGGATTCATCTCCCCCCCCATCCTCCCCTGCTCCAGAGACCGTGGAATCTTCACTGTATAAACTCAAACAGACCTGCCCCTCTCTCTACCACACACTTACCGCTGCTGAAAAAGACACGTTCCAAAGTTTCCATTAGCATTCTTCCTCCGGGACCGTTACCTCCACCTCTCCGGATAAAACTTTGCCTCCTCCTACCGAGACTCCCGACCCTACTAATCCCTGCACTATTACGGGACTTGCAGCACAGCCTCCGCTTTCTCCTTCGTCTCCTGCTAGGCATCTAAGTACTCCACCCTCTTCCTCGGAACCGACAGCCTCTCCTCGGTCTCTCCATGGCTACAGGCAGTCCGACGATGATGATTTGAATCTTCTGGACGCTTTGGCTCCACCGACTTCCTCCAACACACAGTGGGCTAATATTCCTCAACTATCTATTTTTAGAGGAAAAGAGCTTATACGCTCAGACACAGAGGCTGGTTGCTCTTCTGTCCAACTTCCGGCAAATGCTGGCAAAGCTATTACTTGGTCAAGAGGTATTAGTACTGATCTTTCTCCCCTACAAACACGAAGCTCCAGAAAACAGAAGGAGCTCCAAATCTCGTCTCAATCAGCTGTTGACTCCACTTCCCAGCAAGGTAAAGCCCTTAGAGCATAGAAGGCTTTAGCACGTACTAAATGATTATTCTCTCACTGAACATACGAGGGATTGGAGGCTCCCTCAAGGCCGCCTCCTTCCGCAGGCTTCTGGAGCGTTCAAAGCCGGATGTAATATTCCTTCAAGAAACTCTCTCGGCCGACCATTCTTCTAGAGATTTTGTTTTTAGATTCCGTCCTTCTTGGTTCTCGGTGGCAGTTAGCTCTTTTGGTAATGCGGGTGGCATGCTGGTGGCATGGGACCCCAGCTTATTTGATCTAAAACCGTTCCTTTTGAGTGGTGGCATACTTCTGCTAGGTCGCTGCCTTGCATCTACACAGGACTTGGCGCTCCTCAACCTTTATGGCCCCTGCTCGGAGAAAAAACGATTTTGGTCTCTTCTGGCAGCAAGCGGGCTTCTTGCTATTCCAAATCTCATTTTAGGTGGAGACCTTAATCTCATCCTTTCAGCAGATGAAAATTGGGGAGGAAATTACTTGCCGGGTTCCTCCGAGAACTTCTACAAACAGATATTTGACTCAAATAACTTGATTGACATTCTGCCAGCCAGAATGACTCCTACTTGGAGAAACGACCGATCTGGTCCTGAGGCCATTGCTAGGAGACTGGACCGCTTTCTTGTTGCCGACAGCTACCTCGCCTCCTCCGTTTTACCTTCTTCACGGGTGGAGCTCCCCTTCTTCTCAGACCACGCCCCCGTTTTTCTACAGCTGAGACCCTCAGCTAGGTGCTCGGCTCCCTTCAAGTTCAACTATAATTGGCTCTCTGTTGTCGACTACTCTGACATTGTCCATGCGGTCTGGAGAGATCCTCGATTTCTGATGGAAGAAAACGCTCAGCTCCGCCTGATCTGGAAACTTAAGGTTTTAAAATCAAAGACAAAGTCATGGTATCATGCTACTAAATTACTGGAACAGGCCAGACTTGATTCGCTGGAGGCCGATATTTCTCTTTTCATCCATAAGTCGGCCAATATCGCCCTATCCTTAGAGGAGTCATCCAAACAGAAGGAGCTTGAATTGCTTAGGAATGACATATTGCATGCTGAGGAAAAAGCTTGGAGGCTCCGCAGTCGTGCAACTTGGTTAAAAAGCGGTGATTCCAATACTAAATACTTTCATAACGTAGCAAGCTACAACCGAAATAGAAAAATCATCTGGTCTATCAAAAATAGCAGAGAGGAATTGATCCGTGGGCAAGATGCTATCAAGGAAGAGGCTGTCTCTTTCTTCAAAAATCTTTACACAGCGCCCAACAACCTTAATCTTCTGGAACAGTGCTCGGTGGCCGGTCTCTACCCATCGATCATCTCTGCTGAGGAGGACACCGAACTCTACAAACCCGTCACCCTCTCAGAGATAAAGGGCATTCTTCATCTTTTCAAGAAAGAGAGGAGTCAGGGTCCAGACGGCTGGACATCAGAATTCTTTATTCACTTCTTTGATCTCGTGGGAGAGGATCTGCTCCAGATGGTTGAATATACTCGGTTAAAAGGTAAGCTTCACGGAGGACTAAATGCCACTTTCTTGGTTTTAATTCCGAAAGAAACCAACCCACTATCTTTCAGCGAATTTCGCCCGATCTCTTTGTGCAACCTCATTTACAAATTATTCTCCAAAGTGATTTCAAATAGAATCAAACCCTTTCTGGACAGATGCATCTCTGCGGAACAACTGGGCTTCTTGAAAGGCAAGCGTATTCAAGATGCCATCGGAACAGCCCATGAATGCATCCATACAATCAAGCAGAAACAGTCAAAGGCGCTGATTTTAAAATTAGACCTCAAGAGAGCGTTCGACTGCATTGATTGGGGTTTTTTAAGACTTGTTTTACACTCTGTTGGGTTTGGAGGCAAGGTCATTCAATGGATCCTAGCTTGTGTCACCAGCACCAACTTCGCAGTCTTGATCAACGGTGAGCCTTCTAGATTCTTCAAAAGTGATCGGGGACTCCGACAGGGGTGCCCTCTCTCCCCCTATCTTTTCATCTTGTTAATGGAAGGTCTGAGCCTCCTTCTCTCCAAAAGAGCTTCCGACAACCTTATCTCTGGCATAAAAATCTCAAACTGCATCAAAATTGTCCACCTCATGTTTGTGGACGACGTGCTCATTCTTTCTAAAGCAGACCTGGCCGAATGGCAAATCATCCTTGAAGTGCTTCAGCTCTTCAGCACTGTTTCGGGTCTAACCATAAATCATTCAAAATCCTCCATTCTTTACTGGGGTCTGTCCACTGCAGAACTACACCCCCTTCAGATTGCCATACCCTTTTCCTTTACTAATCTGAACTCTGGATTCTCTTACCTTGGTTTCCAGCTAAGATTGAGAGCTTCCTCTCCGGATGACTGGCGCTGGCTAGTGTCCCTGTTTGAGAAAAGAATAAGGTTCTGGTGCAATAAGTGGTTGTCCTTGGGCGGCCGCTACATCCTGGTCAAAGAGGTGTTGGAGAGTCTCGCGGTCTACTGGATGACACTGGAGCTCCTACCCAAAAAGATTATCATTCAGCTCAGACGTCTCACCTTTGATTTCTTGTGGAACGATCATGTCGACTATCATCGCCTTCATCTCTGTTGCTGGCAATCACTTTCGAAACCACGAGAGAAAGGGGGGTGGGGACTAAAAAACCTCACACACTTCAACACGGCCCTCCTGGCCAGCTCCTTCTGGAGGGCAGTCAACCACAACAACATTTGGAACCGTTTGATCAAAGCAAAGTACCTGGGCTCCCGGCCTCTCCTCAATTGGCTCAGAAAGCCGTCGCTTCTGCAAAATTGGGCATCCCCCTTTTGGAGAGGGCTGGTGGCGTCTTCAAAGATCATTCTACACTGGCTTAGGTGGAAACCAGGTACTGGTAATCACATTCGTGTGGGCAGGGATATGATCCTCGGCCTGGGGGATTCATCGATCCTCTCACCCTCCCTGTGTGCGCGGCTCAGATCCTTGAATTACTCTACTCTGGCTCATGTGTATGCTCCGAGAGGGATCCACCCTCTCAAAGACTGCTGGCTGAGTCATTTTGAGTTGCGCCTTGATGGGCTTCTAGCCACCGAATGGGATCTGTACACCTCTGCGCTCTACAGAGCAGGAGTCTCTCTTACCAACAATCCAGACTGTCTTCTTTGGGCCGGAGGGGATGCCTCGGGCTCCTGGTCGGTTAAGAATATTTACACTGCTATTCTCCAACAACAAAGATTGGTTGATGACGGCTCATGGCTGCGCCAGATCTGGCATTGGGATATCCCTCTCAAAATAAAACTTTTTACATGGTTGGAGGGCTCTGGAAAAATTCTCACTTGGGACGTGTTGAGGCGCAGGGGAAGGGAGGGACCTGGCTTTTGCCCTCTCTGCAGAAGCACTTCAGAAGATACACAACACTTGCTGATACACTGTGACTTTACAAAGGAGCTTTGGCGCCGGTTATACTTGTTTTACTCCTTTACAGTCCCCTGGAGTGGCTCAACTTTATCGGACTGCTTTTCTTACTGGATTTCCAAAAAATCAGCCTCTCCATCATTGGCGGCCCATGCCTGCTGGCAACTTTGGGCTGAGAGGAACAAAGCCATTTTCGAGTCTCACATTCCTTCCTGTGCTGCGGTGTTTTACAGAATCTTGGCCACTTTCCATTGGCAGCCCACTTCGATCAAGACCTTTCCTCTCAAAGCTTGTGATGTTAATTTGGCAGGAGGCCACACACTTGCGTGTTTTGATGGAGCTGCAAAGTCCAATGGAATCTGCTGCGGGGCTGGTGGCTTCTTTAAATCGCACCCTGCAAGAATCACAAAGTGGTTCCTGAACTGTGGAGAGGGGAAAAATACGAAAGCGGAACTCTTGGGACTTTGGGCCACCCTCACTTTAGCTTCTCACTGGTCTATCAATCACTTGCTAGTTCTTGGTGACTCGAGAGTCATCATTGACTGGATCAATCTGAAGAGCAATCTTCAATCAGTCCATCTTGCAAGCTAGTTGGATAAAACGCGGGACCTTTCCTCTATCTTCTCCGACATCAAATTCCTACATATCTCTAGAACACACAACCGGGAGGCTGATGCTCTCTCCAAGAGAGCCCTTATCGAGGAAATCGGAACTCTCTCGGTCTACCATTGTGACAATGGGATAGAGAGCTCCATTACCTCTTTTTCTATATTTTGATTGTGAATGGCGGCCTCACAGACATTGGGCGCATTGACAGATTGCATAGCGTATAATACTGGTGTCCCTCCTCGCAATTTGCACAAAATTCTGTTCTTTCACCGGCTGTGGCTGATTGCTACCGTATTTCTCATACAACTTGTTTGCTATTTGTTTCCGTTTTTGCTCTCAGAGCTGAATCGACCGGCTGTGGTTGACTGCTACCGTTTTAATTCTTACAGCTAGTTTATTGCTGATTGTTACCGTGTATGCTCACAGAGATGACTGCAATGTAATGGTTTTATATATCTTATAAAATCGAGCAATTTTTTCTTGGAAAAAAAAGTCATGTAGTTGAACTATTTTATGTCATTAAGATTTTAAATTTTACTTGAAACTATCCTCAAAAGAATGAAAATGATAAAAAGTACATGGTTTTTCCCAACAATATAACCTAATATATATATATATATATATATATATAAGCCAGTAAATAATAATATCAAATAATAATATATTGTACTATGGAAGGTAGTATATAGCAATGAGTTAGCATTGATTTTCATATTAGTTTTGTGTTGACTTAAAAAATTTATATCAGTTTTAATGTTCAACATAACAAGTAAAAATATATATTTTTTAATATAATAAAAATAGTATTTTTTTAACTCCTCATTGGTCAATAAATTGATGTTTTTACAACCCTAATTATCTTAATCCATTAATCATCATCATTATCAGTAATGGAACCCCTCTTCCATCTTTAAAATAATTAATTATTCTATTTTATTTATGCTAGGATGCACTCATTTAAACGGTAGTAGAGGTGGATATATATTTATTCCAAAATAGCAAAAATAGTCGAGAATTTAGATAATGGAGATAAGTTTAGTATGATGTGTGGCATATGGAATTTGTACATTGCAATCCACATCTAATGACACATCATATTGTCCCCGCTCTTCATCAATGTTGTCAAATCACAGAATATACGGGTTTATTATATACGTCTTTTTTCTTCCTCATTTAATCAAAATCAAAATTTGGTGGTTGGAATTTACAGTTTTATGGAAAATTGTGATTTCATCTTTACAAACTGTGTGATTTTGGATTAATTTTGGAGACAGTACATCGCAGCATACTGCCCTTGTTTGCTAACAAAATATTCTAATACTATGAATAGAATGAAAGATTAAAGAAAACCATAAATTTACAATAGGAACACATAGATTCTCATATGTACTAAGTATTATGAATGAAGCATAGAATATAAATCATGAGATATGTATGTCACATAATATGTAATGGTTTTTAATTTAGTGCATTAGATGTAAGCATAAACATGTGCTATGCTTAATTAAACTTGGGTAGTTTAAACATATTTGTTTAAGTAATAAAGTGCTTAAGTCAAAAAGTGTTTAGATAGGTTAACATAGTTATATTTATATTAAATTTGTAACATTTTTTTAATTTGATGATTTAATAAATCAAATATTTGGTTAATTTGAAATTTTAATTAATTTTTTTGAATATATGGGTGGTCTAAAATTGAGTAATAAGACACATGGAATTTGGATTATGTGAAATTCAAATTATTTTCTAAATTTTTGTTGAATTCAATTCTATTTTTATTTGAAAATGAAATTTATTTTTAACAAAATTAGCTTATTTTTATATTAATCACAAATTTTACCTTATAAATGACAATATCCTTATAAATTCCAAAAATGCATTTGATTTCTTCCTATACTTAAATAATAATATTTATAATTTATATAAATAAATCCTCTTAAAATGACTTTTATCATTTATATAAATGAATCCTCTTAAAATAGCTTTGAAAGAAGCAAAAATAATACATACAAGGCATGTAACTTCCATGTTGGAAAGAAACTTGTCATCTCGTTGTAGTAGAATTTCACTCCTACTATTTGCATGCATTTATTGTAATTCATTCAACAAATAACCCAAATAGTAGAGATGTCCATGCAATGTAAAGGCATGTTGATAACTATTCAATTATATTTATTATGCTACTTTCTCTTTCAAGCGTTTGTTGTGCACTAAAACTGTGTTCATTATGCCATGTAATCTTACATTGCTTTTGGGTGTTGAAATTGTCTTTTAGGTGATGTTGTGGTTCTTGTTGAATTACTATCATCATCTTGGTTGTATATGATACTAGATTTTTCATAAATAAAGAATTTTGAGGCCAATTTTAGGTTTTACTAGTATTCAATGTTGTTAATGATGTAGTGGTAGTGACGGAATAGGCAAAGCTTGGTTTATCATAGAAGAATTTTTGTGGCCATGGACATACACATGATCGAATGCCTAGAGCCACAATCATAGTCCTTGCCCGAGTTTGATTTGCATTGAGTAGCATAGTAGATTTGAAAATAATTTTAAAACCTACTAATCC
This sequence comes from Picea mariana, assembly GCA_032191745.1. NCBI lineage: Eukaryota > Viridiplantae > Streptophyta > Pinopsida > Pinales > Pinaceae > Picea > Picea mariana. The sequence continues at coordinate 37,033 of JASDQU011174981.1, forward strand.
TTGAAGGCCAAATCAAACCTCTAAACCATATCAATCTTAGTGGCCATAATTGAAGGTGGCTACTCGATAATCTTTTGTTAGACACATTGATTGCTCATGTAATACCTTACACGTATGAACTCCAAACCTATGTAATACTAGTGCAAAACAATGGAAACCACACCTAATGTGTTCTCAGATTGAATCACCTCCACCTTTGGAGGATTTGTGATCCAGATTTATGAGCAGAACAAAATAAATAACAGATTGAATACAATAACACAGAGATACAGAGAACAACAACATATATCCAATTAACAATAACTTCTATTGAATAAATAAAATAGGTTGAAACTGTAAAACTATAGAACTGAAAACAACTTGCTCAAATGGTGGTAGTTATCTCTGAGAAGAGATGTGGCTACTATGTGCATTCGTCTGAGCAAAATGATTACAATGAGGCTCAAAAGGCCTTTTTAACATTACTCATGAATGTCAAAACCTTAGACATCCAAAAAGCTAACCCTAGGAGATGAAACGCCAAAAGTTATGTGGGCCTCGATGGGTAAGTTGGTACCTCAACTTCCCGGGGTCTTAACTTTTGCATATGACCTCTGTTTTAGGCATGCGATAGCTCCTTGGAAAGGTCTTTTTGAGAAATACACATTATGCCATCAATCTTGACTCTATCTACAATTTGATTGTGGAAATCCAAAAAAACACTGTTTAGGGCCCCAAAACAACCCCGAAAGTACGAAAAGATGTACTGACATGAAAACTTCCAAAATATGTTAGTTGGAATAGGTGGGTGGCCACCAATATCCACCTGGATGCTATGTAGGGCTTTATGATAGCATCAAAAATGCAGAACCCACAATTACAAAGAAATGTCATCATTACAGAGAAACGTGTTGAACTAAAAACTGTCAAAAGGAGCCAGTTGGAATAGGTGGGTGGCCACCAATATCCACTTGGATCAATTTGCTTGCAAAAATTCAAAATTTTCAAAACCTCAACATTGGAAATTGATAAATTTAAACCATCCAAGACTACACGACTTATTAATTGCTAATTGAAGAAAAAGAGATAAAAACCTAACTTGGGTTTTGTAGCAAGGATAGATGATAGGTTTCCATAGGGCGTGGATAGACGACAAGTTTGAAGCTCCACGTCATCCATAAGATAGATGATGGGATTTATATGGTATGGAGGAATGACACATATATATGACAAGTTTGATGTCTTGGGACATATAGGGTTTTATAGGGCATGGATAGATGACAAAAGCTATACAAGTGTCACACCTTTGAAAACACCTTTGTTGTAATTATTATGATATGATATATGTTCCATTGTTTGTTGTTTTTAGAAAAATAAAATAAAAAATACTTTTGACGATTCACTATCTATTACATATTATTATTAGGATATAATAGAATGATAAGTTCTCTATAGAATGATAAGTCCACACAATATAATGATAAGTTCTCTATGCACATGCTTGCCATCTCTAAGGTCATGTGGCCCCTTGAAACCAACAATAATGGTTGGGAATGGATCGACACCATTCTTGAGCCTATTACCATTAGTTGAGTGCTAATCCCAAAGGACCATGACAATTGACATATAATGTTAGGCCCATGTTAGCACTCTTTTTTTGTCCCCATAAGATGTCTAGTGTCAACTTTCAAAAACATCACCATAAAGAGTTTGAAAAGTGAATCTAATGTTACATAAACCTCAAGAATCCTTAATTGATCTTGAAATTGATGATGTGTGCCACTTTTCCTTTAAATCTATACACAAGAGACTAAATAAATTCTAAATTAATTAATAACCACACCCTAACACCAAAATTCACCCTAACACCAAAATTATGGAAACTTCTTTATAAGGTTGATAATTTATATACACTCTTCCATAGTGATTAAATCGACCTTAATTAATTATGTGAATTACATATACTTTATTTACTCGTCTCTCGACTCTTTTGTATTGATTAGGTAAACGTAATCACTCATATAACACTTAATTCAATATATTTTATTTGTGAAACACATTTTCCTATAATAATTTGGTCATGAAAATATTACTTTTAAGTCTTTTGCTTTAAGTCCATTTTCAATTATGAATATGCGCATCTCAAAAGTAAATGCCCTTGAAAACAAAAACAAAAATATAAGGTGCACGGTTTAGAAGAGGAAAGAGTTTTAAAGAAAGTCTAAAAAAAATGAAAAAACAAGTCCTACTCCAAAATTGCCTCTTCTCATGCCTTGTCATGTGAAACCATGAATCTACTTTGGAAAACACACAAATATGCCAAAATAGACATCCTTGACATAGACAGCTCAAGGAATTTTGAAAACAACAAGAGTAAAGGCAATCCAATATAGCGAAGGAATCCCCAAAATAACTAAAAGTTTTTTTTTTTTTTTTTTCCTACACTCGGAAAACTAAACTTATCATATGACATGAATTTTTTTGGGGCTTCTTTATATCAATAATTAATGAAAACCTAGATTTTATTTTCTCAATATAAAAATAAGGGATATTGGATTAAAGTCAAAGATGAGATTTTGAAGAGATATTGGACTAAAGTCAAAGATGAAATAAGGGATATTGGATTAAAGTTAAAGATGAGATTTTGAAGAGATATTGGACTAAAGTCAAAGATGAGGTTTTGAAGAGAAAAAATGTTTAATATTTATGGGAAAATTTTATTAAAAGAAAAGTTTATCT
>JASDQU011174982.1:0-11972 GCA_032191745.1 Picea mariana
CTAGCCTTTTTATCCAAGATCTTGACAATAGCATACCGAACTTGGGGGGAACATCGACCACTACAATATCCATGACCACACTTTTCATGGGCAACTGAAACAAGGTCACAACCAAGTCTTTAATAACTCCAAGACACTGAACTCTCCTGGAGTCAAAGGAATAGAGGTCATGATAGGCTCAGGTGACTTCTAGTCCTAACTCTTCCATGACGGTTTTGGGCATGAGGTTGTGAGAATCCCCTGAGTCCATCAAGCAGTTGTGCAGTACTTTATCATGTATGTTCAGGGATGTGTAGAAAGGAGGGGATGAATCATCTCTGTCTTCTACCATGGGACCTAGGATGAAGGCTGGCTTCTCATCTTGCAGATTGATGGAGTCTATGGGAAGGCTTGAGACTTCAGACTGTAACAGATCAGAGAAGCATTTCTTGAATCCTTCATGTTTGATTAGCTCGGTGAGGGGTACAGGGATTCTGATCTTTTGAATTTCATGCTCGAAATTAAAAGAAGATGTAAGTTTAGGGATTTCTCTTATTTTGAGAACATGACTCTGAATAATGGGAGAGAGAGGTTGGGTCTTCTAACCTCTGTGAGTGTTTTCTACTTCATTGGCAGGTCTCTCTGTTCAAGTGGATTGCTCAGGAACATCAGGTGTTGCTTCTTTCTTCTGAGACCTCAGGTCATATCTACCTTGGCAGCCACCAATCTGGTTTTCCTTACTTAGTTCATTTAGCTGACTGTTCATGAGAGACTCTTCGTATGATGATTGAGTTATATGAGGAAAAGGGGGAGGCTCTCTGAAGCAATGGATCTTAGGATCAGGTTCGTCTATTTCCCCTTCTTCATCTTCAGCCACAAAATTGTTCTGTAAAGGAACCTGAATTCTATGGTCTTCTCTGTCTCTTCCCCTCTCTCTGTGCATAGTCGAGGGAGAAATATTGTTCAGCCTCCTGACACCTCCTTTGTTTTCGGCGCCATGTGGGCCCTTGTACATTTGCTTCCTTTCCACCTTCAGTCTCTCCATTTCTTCAGACAAAAACTTCATCATCTTGGTCAGCTCATCCACTTGAGGGTGGGGCACCGATAGGCCAGAAGTCGAGGCTTTGTATTTTCCCTTTCTTCTGTCTGCATCAGCCTTGTTCCTCAGTCTGTCAGCTGCTAATACATTGGATTCCACTTCGACAGTTGCGTCTTGCATTTGGGCTAAGGAGGTGGCTCTTCTTTCTCTCAATAGAAGGCAAAAATCAGGGTCGAATGCACCAGCATAGGAAATTTGGGCAGAGGCTTCTGAGGGCTTTATCTCTGCAGGAATCTTATTATACATCTTATTAAATCTTTTGGAGAAGTCAGAGACAGACTCTCCTTCCATTTTCCTCAGAGACCCAAACTCTGTCATGTAATACATGAAGTCCTTCCTATCTCCCCACTGCCTCAGGAAAACATTATCCAGGGCTTCAATTCCAGCAATAGATCCGGGGGCTAGCCCCCTGAACCATTTCCTCACCTCGCCATCCAGGCTCTGGAAAAATACTCTCATCCAGACACCTTCATTTTCAATATTTAGGTTGTCTGCATAACTGTAGAAAGAAACCAAGTGCTCCTCTGCAGTCATGTCCCCTTCTCCATTGAACTTGGGCATGTACTTCAAGTAGTCTCTAGCAGGGAGAGGGTTCATAGGATGGGGTAGGATTAAGGGAGCATATTTAGCAGTGACTATGGCATCCATTCTATTTAGAGGGGGATTAGCACCAGCCATAGGAATATTAGGTGGAGGAGAACTTGGGGGAGAGGGAGTTTGTGAAGGGGCTACTGGGAATGAGTCTCGAAGTGGAGTGGGAAACAAGAGAGGATTCAAGGAGAAGGCTAACGAACTCAAGTCAGCAAGTGCTTCTCTTTGTGCAGGAGTGGGGAAATCTTCTGTAGCCCTAGGTCTACGCCAAGGAACAACTTCAGAGGAGAGGGGAGTGACAAGGATTTCTCTCTCCAATGCTAGATCAGGAGGGGAAAACTCAGCAGGAACACTCCCAAAATTCAAGAAACGGGAAACCTCTGAAGGAGGTCTATTAAGAAACTGAGGAGGAGAAAAAGGAGTTCTTACAGAAGGAGATGGGGAAATACCTGGTTCAACAATGGAAACTTCTTCTACAGAGCTCTTTCCTCTTCTGAGAACCGCCTCTAGGTCAGCTTCAGGTGTGGCTAGAGGAAGTTGTGGATGAGACCGCGTGTGTCTGCCTATGAAAGCCACAATTAATAGAGCAGGTTCTCCCCAGTGGAGTCATCACAATGGAGTCGCCAGGTGCACAATAGAAATCTCAGTAGTTCTGATATCTGATGCACCTTCATAATCAGTTGATCGTTGTCGTTCAATCTCGGGGAAAATATTCAACTTCGTCCCCGGCAACAGTGCCAGAAATGTTAGCGTTGGAAGTCACTCCTGGATTGCTTGCAGGAGCAGAGCCCGACACCCATCAGTTTAATGTCACGATTTGTTTATAAAGGGATGATCAAATGGAGATAAAGACTTGAGAAGATATCACTCTAACTCAGGGACTGGTTCTAGCATGTATGGGACGAAAGAGGTGTTGATCTAACTTTAGCCAGTGGGTTGATTAAAAGATGAGCAGGTGGAAGACTTAGCAAGAAAGGTGAACAAACAACTTTAGGCAACAGGCTTCTAGCGGTTTGTAGAGGAAAGACTCTGAATGCAAGATCCTCTTGGTTCAGGGTCTCAAGAAACTAACATGGGACTTGACTGGATCCGCCAATTCCAAGTCGCTCAGCGCTGGGAAATATCATAAGAACTGATTAGAAACGACGTAACTGTTACAATGATCCAACCTACATCATCCTATAACAACTACAACTCGAATGGATCCTCCAATTTCGAGCTGTTCTAACATAGTATAACAAAGATGTAAAAGAAGCTAGCATTCATAAGGCAAGAAGTCTTAAAAGTCCATACATAACCAAAGTATCAATGCTTCATTAAAACTTTACAACCAGGAGCTCTACTCAACCATCGATGGATACAAAAATGGAAAAAATGCCTTCATATACTCAAAACAACAATAACAACAGAATCGAGATGTTGCATTAAAAGATTTGCGTCTGCATGGCTTCTGACAGTCAACACCTGCAGTCTCTGAATGATCATTCAACTTATGGCAGACACAATCGAACTCCTGACAGTTCCATAGGTGAATCGACGTGCCTTTAATTCATTGTCGGGATTTCCCATTATGGCGGAGGCGATTTCTAACCACCACCAACTACTTCAATAACTACTTCATTGGGATTGAGGATGGCCCGACCAACTCGACACTTCTGTGACGTGGAAGACCCTTCGCGCTGCCACCTGGATCAGCTGAACGACCTGATGGATAGGCGAGGAGGCCAACGCGAGGGATGGGGCGCATAATGGGAGTGGTGGCACCAAGACCATGAGGGTGTGATAAGAAGTGACGAGGCATGAGAGGAATGACAGAGGAAGACACATGGCGGAAGATGATAGGTGGAGGGGGCAGGATATGAGATATAATGGGCTTGCTTTTAGCGGGAGGCTGATGTGGAAAGGAGCGGGACACGTGGCAGGTGGTGAATGGATGATGAGATGGACTAAAAGAGTGGAGATGGGGAGACACATGGCAACCGGGGAGAAGGGCCCATGTTGATTTAAATCAGAGTGGCTGAGAAAGATGGGAACGCCTGAGCGCCGTTGATCTGGGCGCTTTGATCTCGACCGTCGGGAAGATGCTCGCCTGATTCCGGACCCCCCCCAGCTTAAAGGTAGAAAGGCGGGGGGGGGGTCTGGAATCGCTTGAGCGCCATTGATCTGGGTGCTTAGGTCTCAACTGTTGAGGAGGTGCACCCCCGATTCCGGACCCCCCCCCTCCACTTAAAGGTAGAAAGGCGGGGGAGCTCCAGAATCCGATGCACGCCATTAATCCGGGCGCGCGAAATCCTGCCATCCAAAATTGATTTCCAATTAAACACGGACGCATTTGCGTCCCAAACTTAGGACAAGTGGGTTTTTTACCCATTCCTTTGCATTTTACCCCCCTTTTACCAGAAATATCGTTAACAGAAATTTAATTCTACAGGATAGAAAAATATTTGGGAATTATGTTTTATTCAAATATATTATTCCCAAATATTTAATAATAATATGGATAAATGGAATTATATTTGAAAGAGTATAAGTGACATTTCAAAGAGAACGTGGCAGAGGAAGGAGCTGGAGCATTAGAGGAATCTGCAGGGATCATGAAACATTTTTCTGAAAACTATCATTTATAATCATTGTAGAAGCTAAAACGTTTCAGTTCAGCTATTGTAATTAGTTTCTAACTAAAGGAATTCAAAATTGTATAAATGATAGAGGTTTTGAATGTATTAATGTGGGAAGAAGTGCAAGGGCACAAATTCTAGTTGTTCTGAACTCCATGGTAATTTTCTGAAGCTGAATTGAATACATATGCAAAAGATTTTGAAGTCTCTATGAAAAGATTATAATGGTGGTGATATGAGTTTTTTCTCCTTTCATTGTATGTAGTTCATGTGTTCTTTAATTCCATTTACATTTTATTCTGTTTAAATTGGAGAGTTAAAAGCCCATAATTCATCTCTTGATGCTCTCGGCTGAAACAATTTGAACTGTGTGTATTTCTTCTTAGCTAATTCATAATTCATTTCTATAATGATCCGATGTAGTTATTTGTTTTCTCCTTCCTCTTACCACTCTACTTAAACTCAATTTACAACTCATATTCATTGCCTCATTTAGCCTTTATCCTATGGGGATTTCTACAGGCTAGTCATTGTTTTCATTCACTTTCAGAATTTTGACTCCATTGCCCAAAGTGTCCCTCCCCTTCCTAGCCAGAAAATTAAAAAAAAAACAAAAAAACAAACCAAATATAGCCACTGATTTCCAAAGATATATCAAGTGACACGAGAGAGCCCTCTCTGAGTTGAGAAGGCTAGTTCTCATCTCTAAAGTTGGTTGAAACAGTTACCTCTGTTATTTGTCTATTAGCCAGACAAAATTTATAGAGTGCTAACATTCTGGCACCATTGTCGGGGAACAAAGGTGAAATGTTCCCTGGGAGAAATGATAAAGTTCAGATTTGAGTACTAATGGTGAAGAGTATTCAGACACAGAAAGGCTGTACATCATTTACCTGGCGAATCCATTTTCAAGAATCTAGAATTCAAAATTTTCATGGCGACTCCATTGTCCAAAGACTCAGTAGCCTGAAGATTTTATTGGCGACTCCACTCAAGCTTCAAATTCAATTCAAAGATTGCACTGGAAGATGAGATCCCTTGACATAGGTACGAAAGGACATCATGGGAGAAAACAAGTACATAAAGTTGAGTTTTTCCAAAGACATAATATTTTTTGTTATTAATTACCTATTGTCCTTTCTTGAACATGCTAAACAAATTTTTCTTTACCTGCTGCATTCAAATGATGATCATGAGAGTCTTGCAATTGTATATCCTCCTCCTAAAGTTGTACATATATCTCCTTAGTGTGTCACTGATTTTGATCAAAATTTTCCATATGATCCATTTGATGACCATAACCAAGTTGATGAGCCTCATGAAACCAAGACTGATATTTCACCTCCCGTAATTGATCCAACACCCTCCAAGATTCAACATAGATACAGACCCTTAAAATTACCTCACATCCTTCATGATTTTCCTCCAAAGTACTATAAGTACCGACCTGTGTTTGATGGAGAACGTGATTCCATCACAATTGAAAAACACATCCAATATTTTGAACATTTTATAGATTTGTTTGAGATTGATCATGATGATGTTTGCATGAGGGCCTTCTCTCAATCCTTGAAAGGGGATACCAAATACTGGTTTAAACACTTGCATCCATAGATGATTAGCTCATGGGAAGAATTGAAGAATGTGTTTTTGAAGTTTTGGGGCAATAAGAAATATTTGGATCTACAACTTACGGAGTTCTTTTCCTTGACAAGGTAGAGCAATGAAACTATTTCTACATTCAATAGGAGGTTTTCCAGTATTTATTACAATTTTCCCAAAGAAATTCATCCCACTGAAGCTGCTGCCATGCTTCATTATACAACAATTCTTCATATAGATTTGTGTTTCCTCCTGATGGAAAGAAGACCTAAGTCCTTACAACAAATGTTTAATGATGCTCGGGAGATTCAACACAATATCCAAGCATGTAAACAAATTCGAAATGAGGAGTTAAATGCTAAAGAACATGACAATGAATATGAATAGAAAACAATTGATTTGAGTCTTGAGCAGAGATTTAATAATATCATATGCCCTCTTGAAGTTTTTAATGTCAATGATTTTGCAAAAAATTATATTCCACTTGTTGAAAGAGGAGGTGTTGATTTAGCTTCTGATCCATCCCATGATAAGTAGGGGGCTGATTGTTTTATGTATATTCATTTGTAGACAGTCAAGAAGATGAGTTTGGAAATCAGTTTGTTGAAGAATAGGTTGATGTTCAAAGTTTGTTCTTGTTATATGACATTGCATATGTTGCTGATTTGCCTATATATGATGAATATGATGATGCTTATGATGTTGACTCCATAGAACAACCAACTGCATGTTCTCTATCATAAAATGTTCCTTTTCAACAGTGTAATGAGAGAAATCATTCTACATATCACAGTTACAAAGAAGAAAGTACTAAATCAGTTGAAGGGAATTCTTTACCTTTATGCTTTTCTTCATTCAAATTGTTGAAATAAAATTCTAAGATCATCATTGAAGCAAAGGAATGCGTGTTGATGCCAAATCACATTGATTCACTGAAAAGAGTTGACAATAAATTGCAACAATCTTCTCATGTGTTTGATGACCTTGTTACTTGTTATGTAGAAGGTCTTGTCAGTACAAATTTGCAGCCATTGGTCGAAGATGAATCTGAAAATGAGTGTGTTAAGCAATCCAAAGAAATTGAAAAATGTGCCTATGACAACAATGAAGAAAATGAAGAAGGTTTTGAATCAGGTGAAAGAACCTTGCCATTGTGATTTTCCTCTTTCGAATTGTTGAAACAAAATGTCTATAATGTTTCAAACCAAAAATCCTCTAGGCATGATGTTAAATGAAAACTATCTTCCATTATGTTTTTCTTCCTTTGAATTGTTGAAAGCAAATCATGAGATAAAAGAGGAAGTAAGGAAGTCCGATTGCATTCATAATGGCATTATTTTACATGAGCAAATTGTTATCAGTGAGGAAGACCAACAACCTTCTCATGCATTTAATGATCATGTTGCTTATTACATGGAAGGTTATCTTAGTTTAGATTTGAAGCCTGTGCTCAACTACTGGCTTGGAAATAAAGATGATGGTCAATCAACGTCAGCATTAGATATGGATTTCTTTCCACCAGGGGTTTCATTTCAGCCAAAAATATCTTCTGACTAAGAATATTGTTATTTCCAACAATCTCAATAGATTTTTTAGCCTCTTTGTGGAAATTAACAGGTTAAATCACATGAAAATAAGTATGCATTGGAAGGGGTGAAACATAATTATTGTTTTGTGCATGTTTTAGAGGATCCATTTGCAATTTTGTTGGAGGCAGCAAACAATCCAAATGTTTTTAATTTTTTGAGATTTGGATTTATGGATGAATTTTTGAATGAATTATCAGTAAAAAGGATTTGGAACAAGTAAGTGCAAAGAAAACAAAAAGTGGATAAAATGTTGTCATGGCTGCATTGGAATTATGATTTCACTTGATTGGCAATGCATTTTAACAGTTAAGGTAGGTAGGAGTGTTCTTATAAGCTTGTTGTTCAAGAATTTTTCAGTTTGGATTTCCAGTAGTGTGTACAGTCAGATTTTAGTAGTGTATTCAGGGTTCAGTATCCAGTTGAGAGCACTGTGTAGAATTTGGTTTTCAACAGACATTGGTGACAGGTCGGAGCAGGGTACACACACATGTTTTTGGAGCATCCCAATGGATCAGGCACCGGGTCTACGAGTTCTTTTCTACCTCATAGGAAGGATAGCATCCCCAGTTGGAGCCTATGTTATCACCTGCTAATTTGCATTAATTTTTCCCAAAGCATCTTGTCCTTGTGTTATCTTTCCACTCAGATTTTAAAACTTTTTCACTAGCTCCGTCAATCTCCCATCACCTAAATCCTTCACTCAACTGATCATACAAAATAGTCATGTCCTCCATGAGTCACAAATTTGGCAAATATCCCAAACCTATACCTAGCCTTAATGCTTATATAAATCCCTTAGTTCCATCACTTCATTCATTTTTACCCTTATTTTCATATTCCCGTTGAAAATAAAAAATATTCCTTTTATTAAGATTAAGCACCCTTATCCTATCCACAAAGTCATGAGATAAGACTCATATGCCCAAAGTCCTTAGAAATTGGAAAAAGCGTTTATTATTATTAATATGAATATTTTTATATTAAAATATTTATATTAATATTTGATCCAATATTTAATTTATGGCATCACGTCAAATCATGGGCACAAGTCTCAATTTATAATGTGGAAAAGTCAAAGGATGGATGGAGGGTGCACATACATATTGGGAAAATAATTAACTCAGAGGTTAATTATGTGAAGGCGGGCCGATATATAAAATGGTGGTTTTTCGTTGGGGAGACGTGTCTTTACGTGGTGAATATCGAGGGTAAAAGTAGTTTGGATTAAACCAATCCAGACCAAGTCGATATAATAAATGCAACCATTTATCATATAGTTTATGTGCGGCATTTTTCCAGGAATATTTTTCAATAATGATTATGGAATTTCCAATAAAATAAATTTTTCCTCACAGTGAAATTGTTTTATAGAGGTAAAATTGGCATTTTACAAATTAAAGAGATTAATGTTTATTTCCATGGGAAGATGCACATGAAAGTAAGACTTGGATAATTCTTTATACAAAGGTTTTACAGAAGTAAAAGAGGAAGTCAAATTGTATTTTATAACCAAAGATGGTAAATTGGAAAAAAACATGACACGGTAAATGTTTTTCACAGTGAAATGGTAAATTGGGCAAACAAGACATGGTTTTCAAAACCACGGGCATGAATTAAATTATAGAAATTTAATTCTATAGGATAGAAAAATATTTGGAAATTACTTTTTATTCAAATATATTATTCCCAAATATTTAATAAGAATATGGATAAATGGAATTATATTTGAAAGAGTATAAGTGACTTTTCAAAGAGAACGTGGCAGAGGAAGGAGTTGGAGCGTCAAAGGAATCTGCAGGGATCATGAAATGTTTTTCTGAAAACTATCATTTGTAATCATTGTAGAAGCTGAAACGTTTCAGTTCAGCTATTGTAATCAATTTATAACTAAAGGAGCTCGAAATTGTATAAACGATAGAGGTTCCGAATGTATTAATGTGGGAAGAAAAGCAAGGGCACAAATTCTGGTTGTTCTGAACTCCATTGTAATTTTCTAGAGCTAAATTGAATACATATGCAGAAGATTTTGAAGTCTCTATGAAAAGATTCTAATGGTGGTAATATGATTTTTGTCTCCTTTCATTGTATGTATTTCCTGTGTTCTTTAATTCCATGTACATTTTCTTCTGTTTAAATTGGAGAGTTAAAAGCCCATAATTCATCTCTTGATGCTCTCAGCTGAAACAATTTGAACTATGTGTATTTCTTCTTAGCTAATTCATGATTCATTTCCGTAATGCTCTGATGCAGTTATTTGTTTTCTCCTTCCTCTTACCACTTAGATTAAACTCAATTTACAACTCAAATTCATTGCCTCATTTAGCCTTTATCCTCTGTGGATTTCTACTGGCTAGTCATTGTTTTCATTCACTTTCAAAATTTCGACTCCATTGCCCGAAGTGTCCCTCCCCTTCCTAGCCAACAAGTTTTTAAAAAACCCCAAAACAAACCAAATCTAGCCACTGATTTCCAAAGATATATCAAGTGACATGAGAGAGCCCTCTCTGAGTTGAGTAGGCTAGTGCCCAGCTCTAAAGTTGGTTGAAACAATTACCTCTGTCGTTTTTCTATTAGCCCGATAAAATTTATAGAGTGCTAACACATGTAAAAACCATTTATGATTTAACTCAAACTTTTTTCTTCTATTATACGCCTTTTAAAATTTTCACACATTTTCAAATACACTTGACACACACACACACACACACACACACACACACACACACACAAACACTAGTAGCATGAAACAATTTTTAGGGATTGGTATTGGGAATATTCCAAAAACAAATTCCATATCATTCCTTATATCATTCACAAACTTAAGTTGTTATGCAATGTAGACCCATATTATTTACCATTACTATAGTGAGTATCATTAACAATATGTGATAATTCATGGTTTTCCAAACTATGGATTTATATATATAATGAATAGAGTATGCATTGTTACACAATGAATGAACTATGAAAGTGAACCCAAAATTTTGTCAAGTCATCCAAGCATTATATGAAACATCAACGAGAGATGGGAGGGATTTTACGATGGTCACGTTGACAATGCATATTGGGTTCACAATAAAGTGCATATGAATAACATTGTTTCACATGTCGACTTTTGCATTTAACTTTGGTTATTGTTCTTTCAACAGAGGCAAACAAATTGGAAATAAAAAAGGACCAAGATGAGCTGAGATGCAAACAATTTGCATAAGCATAACTAGGGTTTTAAAACAATTTTACTTTCTAACCTTTAAACAAAATTTATAATCCAAACCCAAGTCGTATCTCTTTGTATATGAACAATCAACGTTATGGGTTCAAACAAACAATCTCTTACCACTTATATCATTTTGATTTTATAGTCAAACTCTTTTAGAACAAGAAAAATAAGCATGGAAAGTGATATAATGAACTAGTGATGTGCAAAAGAAGTAACCCACTACAATTCTTAACAGTATAAACCGTTTCAATCAATCATACATTTTTACTAGTTGCCCCAACCATTATTCTATAAATTCACCACAACATTATGTTTTTCCCCCACATCTACCCACTGAAATTCCCTGTTCCAGAAGAATTCCATGGGTCCCCCTATTAAAATTTCCAGCAAGGATTTTTATCACTACTAGCTTGATTTGATACCGGTACAGGGAACTATTATTTTATATATGCAATCTAAGAGTTAACTGAAAATGGCTATGGTGATAAGATATCTTTTGAAGTTTTATCGTCCTTTGTTAGCCCTTTTCCCCAATGAGTGAACTGTAATCTCTTTTCGAGAACCCTTGTGCAATTACAAGGTAAATATATAGTCATGTGACCATGCCTTAAGGCTATTGAGTCACTTCTCATCGAAGCATCTCCTCTCAGGAGGAACAAACTTGCAATTGTCAAATCCTTTTCCTGAAATCCTAAAGACGACACGCTATCAGATACCTTCTCTTGGGGTCTTCTCGTTGGAAACAAACCTATACAAGTTGTAGAAACACTCCAAAATCCAAAGAATGATAGTCTTTAGACTCTTCATCATTGGATTTTCTCCATTGGAAGGGATCACACATTGTGCACACTATTTCTTCCCGATGGAGCGTCTCCGATGAACTACTCTCAATACAAAACAACTCCACTATGTCGTAAGAAATTCACCCTGTAATATCATGTTGAAAGGGGATTGGACCAAAGGAACGAATACGAGCAGGTTGGAGTCAGGTGCATGTGGGCAGGTCCCTCGCATGACCATTTATATTATTTGGTGAGTGATTACCTCATTGGCCAATTTAAATTTATCCAAGCATTTAATATTCCCCACGTATAACACTCTTGTGTGGAAGCACATTCTTCGAGACACAATATTCCTTCGGGAAACTTTTTTCAGAACAAGAAGCAAGCATGCACCATACTTCCTTCTAATATTTTTCCTTTTTTTTTTTTTAAATTTAAAAGGTGGTGCCTGTTATATTGACGTATTCCGAATACAATACTGTGTGTGATGCC
>JASDQU011174982.1:12072-39028 GCA_032191745.1 Picea mariana
CGTTGATCCGGGCACGCTCATCTGGGCCGTTGGAGAGATGCGCCCCCGATTCCGGACCCCCCCCCTCAGCTTAAAGGTCGAAAGGCAAGGGGGGTCCGGAATTCACTGTACGCCGTTGATCCGGGCGCGTCGATCCAGATCGTCCGATCGTGCTCACTGCTTACCACCGGCGCATGCTGCCCGAGACTTTGGATAAGTGGGTTTTAACCCATTCATTTGATTTCTAACCCCCCTAGCAAGAAATATCGCTAACACCAAGATAGTTGGACGGGAGGGAGCTCCGAGGTATCCCCAGGAGTCGAGAGATGTGCCTTTGGACAGGGGGCGGGGTGTTGAAGAAATAAAGTTTGGACTTGTCTAGATTGAGCTCCATGCCAGAGGCCTCGGAGAAATCTGAAAGGATAGAGTTGAGCTTTTTAGCCTCCTGGACAGTGGGAGAGTTCATGAGAAGGGTGTCATCCACAAATTGGCTGTGCGAGGGTGCAGGTTGAATGTTGTGCAGTGGGAGGCCTTTGAGAGAGCCTTCTAAGATAGAAGCTTTGATATAGCGTCCTAACCCTTCCGCTAGGAGAACAAACAGAAAAGGGGAGAGAGGGTCCCCCTGCCGTATTCCTCTAGTTGGCGAGAAGGGTTTTGAGGGCACACCGTTCACGAGGATATAAAAGAAGGTGGAAGAGGTGAGGTTCATAACCCAATTTATCCAAGTTTGGTCAAAGCCAAAAGAGCTTAGGACTGCTCTAATATAATGCCAACTGGCTCTATCAAAAGCTTTTGAAAGATCAAGTTTGATAAGCATACCTGGAGTTCCGGTGGATTTGAGGGAGTGTATAATCTCGTGAGCCAGTATGACGCTGTCCATGATCTGGTGTCCTTCTACGTACCCTGACTGTTCGCTGGATATAAGGAACGACAGGATGGGCTTGAGCCTGGCAGCGATGATCTTTGTTATAAATTTGTAGATGACGTTGCACAGTGCTATTGGTCTGAAATGCTTGGGATTAGTGACTCTTTCTTCCTTCGGAATGAGGGTGAGGAAGGTGGCATTGAGAGCTAGTAATACCAGGCCTGAGGCTCGTGACTCTTCTACTGCTTCCCACATGTCCTTCTTGACTAGATCCCAGCAGTGGTGAAAGAAATCAACTGTGAATCCATCCGAGCCTGGCGCTTTCCTTGCTGACATGTCTTTTACTACTTGGGCTACCTCTTCTTGCGTTATGAGCCAAGTGAGAGCAGCGTTCTGTTCTGGAGTGACAAGAGCTGGAATGTGCTTGGTTACCCTTCAGATGGCCGCCATTCTGTCCCGTTGGGGTTCGGTGAGGAGGTCTTGGTAGTACTTGAGAAGTTCATCCTCTATTTTGGAGTGTTCCCGGGTAAGATTGCCCTGGCTTTCCTCTAAGTGAGTGATCTTGTTGATGTGCCTTCTGTGCATCATGACTCTGTGGAAGAACTTTGTATTTTTTTCCCCTTCTTTGAGCCATTGCACCCTTGATTTTTGCTTCCATAGGATTTCCTCTTGTTTCCTTCGTTCCTCTAGCTGGACCTGAAGTTGCTCTTCCTCCTGCATTAGTTCAAATTTTCTTGCTCCTGATATGAAAGTTTTTTGGATCCCCTCCAGCTTGTTCTCTATGTCCTTTATGCTCTATAGAATGTTTCCAAAGTTGTGCTTGTTCCAGTATTTGAGGCTCTGCTTGAAGTTTTTTAATCGCTGCTGAAGCCTGTACATGCAAGAGCCTTGGTCTATGGCCGCTTGCTCCCACCATGATTTGGCTAGCCTTTGGAAGTCCGGGTGTGCTAGCCAAAACTTCTCAAAACGAAAGGGCTTGTATCTGGGGGGTTCCCCCAAGTCCATTTGTAGCGCCAGGGGACAATGATCTGATCTTGCTTTTGGTAGTATGAGGCTTTCCAGATGATATCTGGAATCCATGATGTCTTCCGTTACCAGGAAGCGGTCAAGTCGACAAGCTATGTGCTGGGTCCCTGATCTGCGATTGGACCAAGTGAAGGTGCCATTGCTGTTCTCAATATCAACTAATTTTAACTGGTCGATGAGAGCTTTGAACTTACCGCTATCCTGCTCAAGTCGTTTGAGGCCTCCGGTCTTTTCCTCCAGAGTCAGGATCATGTTGAATTCGCCACCTAGGATCCATTTTTGCCGTCAGGGTTTTGATCAGCTCGAGTGACTGCATAAATTTGTCTTTGTCCTGATGACTATGCGGCCCATAAACATTTGTTATGGCTCCTTCCTGATTGGTGCCCAAGACTTCAAAGTGGGCCGTTATTGTTCCATAAGATGGCTAGGCCACCTGAAGCTCCTGTGGAATCCATTGTGATGGAGCTGCAATTTCGCCATATACGCTGAGATATTGAGTCGACTTCTGCTCCTCTGCATTTGGTTTCTTGGAGCAGCAGTACCTCTGGTTTCTCTGCCATGATGCATTCTCGGAGGATCCGTTGCTTAGATCTTCCATTCAGCCCCCTGATATTCCACGAGACTATCTTCATCATTAAGAGGGGGGTGCTGAGTGGAGGTATCCCTCCGAAAGCTTTTGTATCTGACCAGAGTTTATCATTAGATTACCAACTTCTTTGATTAGCTGCTGTGCAGTTTTTCGGCCCCTCCTTTTGCTTTCAAGAAGGATTCGCTTTGTGCCAGAGCTCGAATCTGTAGCTATGCCAAGGCGTGCAATGGATCCGGCGGAGGAATTGAGAAGGATCTTGTGTACCTTGCGGAGTTGCTCTTCAGGAAGGGACTGCAGATTTTTTTGATTCGGGGCCTCCTCCAGCTTCTCCAGATCTATTCCCACCAGATCTCGGTCATCCAGCAGCATTGGAGTGTCCCCGTCTCCTTCTCCACGCCCATCCGTGGGGTTCTCGCCAATGTGAGTGTTAGGGTCAGGATCTGAACCCGTTGTTGGCGTTTTAAGGGGGTTTTTGTGCGGGTCCTGGACTTCCGCGTCCTCAGGTAGCTGTTCCAGAATCTCAAATGAGTTCTTGGTGGCAATGTTTTGTCTGGCATTCTCTGCCTGCTTTCTTGGTGGATTTCGCCGTTTTGAGGTAACTGTGGTGAATCCATCCTTCTGCCTATTATCAGTTGCTTTTGTGGCTTTCTTGATGATGGGGCAATCTCGATAGAGATGGCCATGCTCATGGCATCTGCGGCACCTGAACGGTATGTGTTCATATTCTAGGGTTTGCTGCCAATCCTCATCTTGGTATTCGAGGGTTACTGCTCCAGGGATAGCTTTGGATATATTCATATACACACAGATTCTGGCATATGAAGTGTATTTTCGCTGCCTTGTGGCCTCTGAGGCTTTCACATATTGTCCCAAGGTGTTGCCTATGCCCATTAGAATCTCCTCCAGCCAGAACTCTTGCGGCAGGGAGTACATGCGAATCCACACCGGGGCCATGGTGAAGTCCTCTTTGTCCGGGCTAAATCTCTCAGTCCAAAATCTGAGGAACAGGCCTGCTAAGTTGAAAAAGTACGGTCCACCTTCAAAAATTCTGTCTTTGTCTTCTAAGTTGTATAGAATGATTGTGAAGAATCCTTTGGAGCCGAGTTGCAGCTCATAATCTCCCTTTGGATTCCACCAATGCTTTATCCATTTGTGCAGGTCTCTTTCCGTCGGCCAGAGCCCTAAGAATTTTCCGATTAGGGCATGTTCCTTCATAAATTGCATGTGCTCTCCCACTCGAGTGGTGCTGATGAGGTATCGCGGTGCCTTCTCCATCTGCGGAATACATTTGTCGGGTTCCCATGTGCGTGGTGGTTTGACTTGAGAAGTCCCTGCTTCAGTTTCCATCTCCGATCGAAGGCCTTGTTCCCTGGCTAGTAACTGTTCTCTCATCTGCGGCGGCGGCTCAAAGGTAGGCTGCATTATTCTGACTCCTTCCTTGTCGTTGGCCGCGATATTTCGGTATGAGGGGGGTTCCCCCCCCTCCTCTGCGCCCATACCTCCGCAGCAATGGAGGCTGAGTGGTTGGCGACTGTTTGGCTTGTGGTCCGCGCAGGGGAGTTGCTCTTGGTGCCAGTCCGATTAGCTAAAGAGGAGACTAGGGTTTTGCAGTACCATCCTCATTTTTGAACAAAACGACCACTAGAATTTTTTATCTTTGTGGCCAAAAATATTTAGAGTGTCACCATAAAACTGTTGTCTAGCTGATCTCCGCGTGGGGAAATGTTCTTCTAATATTTTTTCTTGATGGATCCTCTCTGATAGAATTATTGGGAGATCTGATGTCGAATTTTACTTTTTAGCACACCCACTCTTCGATAACTAATCAAGACAACCTTGTTTTGAGGATGTGCATCCAATAACATAAACTTGGAGAAAATATCCTCCCAAGAGTATTAATGGTGTTGTACTTATCCACCTCAATACAATTTGTAACCCATTTAGCATTGATTGCAGAGGGATTGAAGTACAAGTCTTAAGTGCATAAAACCTAATTGACCACTAATTGATACATCATTCATCTTTTTTAATTCAGAGAGAGCTGAGCATACTATAACATAGAGCTAGTTTGAGACATCTACGGAATTCGAGAATACAAGTATGTTTAAAGTTTGATTCCAATCAGGGGAGGCAGGTGCGAAGGGGCGGGGGGGGTGCTATATCTCCCCCAGAAGAAATAAAGAATTTGAATTTTATTGGAACCTCAATATCACTGCAAACAATAATGCAGAATCCTATGTGGTCTATCAAGGGGTGCAATTATCACTTCAGAAGAAGATCATGTAGTTGAATATAGTGGGGTATTCTAAAAATACCATACGATATTTTGTCACCATATCCAATCCAAAGGAGATCAAATTAAAATGTCTCATAGAAAGGGGCTGAATTTCCTTTTCCAATATCTATGCTCAATTCTTTCACATTATAAGAGGAAATAATAAACAGATGAAATGGCTAATAGAGCCATTGGTTTAGCCCAGGCTCCTTGGGATTTTGTGGGGAGGTAATTCATATAACACCTCCCTAATAAAAAGGGATAGGAGAATGGGTGGGGCTCTTGGGGTGCACGTAAGGGGCACTTGGAGGAAAGCATGTGGAAGGTTCATGCAAATGTGATATTTCTATCACTTTATCATCTCAAGCTCTCAACTAGATAGCCTCAAGTCTCTTCAGTTCGTGGTGATAGCTCGAAAACCATTATATCTAATTATGAAACAAGTGTAGACAAGGCATACAACATGTGGAAAGTGTACTTAGCCTCGTGGGAACTTAAGGAAGACAGTACATTCAAATCCTTATCTTGATTCGGGTTCAATGAATTCAATTCCATATGGGAGTGTAACAATGATTGAATGATCCAGAAGGATCCGAGAATGATCACAGAGGTCCAGGAGGATCTGAAACATCCACAAAGGTCCAAAATGGTTCAGAAATGATCAAAATTCAACCATCCCAAATTCTCTCAAAAACAACATCAATGTGTAGAGCTCGTCATTATCTTTCCAACGACACAAATGGCAAGTCAAACAAAATTCGTATGCAAAATACATGGCTGGTCAAAGTTCGAGCCAAAACAGGTAAAAGGTCAAAGTTGACAGGGGAGAAAGGGTGACATGTGTCACCACTACAAGGGTGACACATGGCACATGATTGTACAGGTGACATGGCACATAGGTTGGAAACTGACTGGGCAAGTCGTACATACGAGGTGGATGAGTCATGTGTTGACAATTTGTAGATATAAGCTAATGAGAGGTTGTCACATGGCATCCTCCCATTGGCCTTTATGGTCATAATTACCAAAATTATGGAGTCAACAGGGGTTAAACCCATGACCTCCATAATTTTTACCAAGACTCCATTGCCAATGTGTCGAACTAATGGTTCTTAACCATATATGTTGTAAATATTATTTAAATTTGGTTAAAGTTCCATTTGGGGGGAGAAGGGGCTGAAGGCTAAGCTCCTAGCCCCTGGTTTATGTACTAATCCATGTAACCATATACACCATATATATTATATGGTTACAACAATATATAACCATATAAAAAAGAACCAATGTATATATATATATATAAAGAATGCACTATTGGATTCCTTGTGAAAAATCATGAAAAATGAGTAAAGTTCTTAAAATTTCGTCAAGGGACCTCTTGGCATGCTTTACAGTGTAGTCTCAAATTCATTTTACCCTTGGGCACGTACTTCAAGACATAAATCCACATCAATTAATGTGAATCTTCCTTTATCTACGCACCATTAAATAGGGTGTGGGCCCAAACCTCATGTCTACATTTCATGCTAACATGCAACATCATTTAATTACAAGTTTGTTGGTTTGTTTTAACTAACTGATTATTTAACATAGTGGTTAAATCATTGTAATGTTATATGGTGGGTCGCAGGGTTAAACCCTGTCGACCACACCATATATAACATTTTGGTTATAATATATATATAGGTTAGCATGAAATGTAGACATGAGGTTTGGGCCCACACCCTATTTAATGGTGCATAGATCAAGGAAGATTCACATTAATTGATGTGGATTTATGTCTTGAAGTACGTGCCCAAGGGTAAAAGGAATTTGAGACTACACCATAAAGCATGCCAAGAGGTCCCTTGATGAAATTTTAAGAACTTTACTCATTTTTCATGATTTTTCACAAGGAATCCAATAGTGCATTATTTTTTTTTTTTGAGCAACATGTAAAAAGGTCATTATAAAACACAAGCATTTGAGCATTAATATCTTTATTATTGGAAGGGGACTCGGAGACATAGCCCAAACTGGGTGAAATCCATTATCAAACTTGTGTATGTGATTTTGTCATTGTTGTTCATTTCATACTCAACTATTTACAAGTTATTTATCATTAAAGTGTGTATGGTTAGATAAGTTTTTCACATGTAAATTGTAAACAATCAAGTGATCATTATTATTTTGAAAATCAAGTAGATGTTTATATGTGTTAAAAATTAACTAGCATTTAATGATGTTTCAGATCATTCAAAGTTATGCCCAGGTGATGGAAGTACATATCATGGCGATGGAATTAGCTAACGAGGTTCATTGGGTGGTATTGTTGCCCAATGATTTCATTGTAAAACTTGACTTTGATAATGAGAAGTCAAGCGATGAATGATTTTATATGATTTGGAATACTTGAAAATTCTTTAAAGTTAGGTTTGACAACTCAATTCTCATTTGGGATGATAGTTTTCTAAGGATTGGAGGTCATTGGGAGTGTAGTCATGTCCTGTGGCTTGTCTTGTTGTTCTTGGGTTGCAGATTGGTGCACGGTAACAATCTGGTAAGTGTTGTTGGCATTCTCTTGATTCAGTCGAGTCGTAAGGATCTTAGAGTCAGGTTTGTTGGTCGATTTTTTTCTTGGGTTGGTGGTATCCTGGAAATTTTCCAAAGAGGCTCTCGGGATTGCACTCCCACTCATCATTTATGGATTTGTTTTCGTTGCACCTAGAATGCAACTTGGTGTGTGGGTAGTCTGAAGGTTTTGTGGTTTGCAAGGTGGTGGCTATATTTCAAGTTGGGTATACTCACAATTGCAAGCACATGATGAAAGCAATGGATGCTAGGAACTCGATACCGGAAGAGGCAGAGGTGGATGACAACTTCACTACAAATTAGAAATTGATAATCAAGATCAATGCACTTATCTCTATAGTATCATTTTCTCTAGAAACGTTGGCCCAACATTGGGTGTTAATTGAGTAACTCCAAGATGAGATGGACTACCTGAAAAGACATGGGGAATTTCTACAGCAACAATTGGATCAATGCGAGGCAAGGCCAGAGTCACCAACTCAAGCCATGGATTTAGGTTACTCTCACAGGTCGCAGGAGAAGTGGACGAGGATGTTTCAAGATCTAAATATTGCAGTGGCATCCTTAGAAGAAGAAATACTAAAAGAATAAGAGGTTTGAATGCTTCATTTTTAGAAAAGACATGTTTTGTTTTTTTGTAAAAAATTTTGGTGTTTTTTATTGGATATATTCCGTACGGTATGGAAATAGTAGTATGCGGTTATGGAACTATAGGAAGGGTTTAGAAACTTGGAAAATATATGGACTGTTGGAACTGGATTTTTTTTATGTTCGCGAGTTCCTTGATTTTGTACTTAGTGACCTTGGTTGTTCCCTTTTTAATGAATAAAATTTTCCAGTCTTTGTTTAAAAAAAAAATTTGATTCCAATTGTTTATGCTGATATTAATAACCTAGTAAAATTATTTTTCTCTTGCTTGTTGTAGAAGATCAGGGAAACAGTATGTCATGACCACAGACCAGAAGAAGAAAAAATCCTCAAGCGAGCATATTGACACCCATCAAAACACCAGAAGATATTCTAATGACATACAATAACTTCTTCAATGGAAGAGAACATTGTTTGCGGTATGATGAAATATACAAGATCTTTAATAATGAAGAGTTCCCGCATGAAGATGAAGACCTTGAAGCCTACCACAACATCATAAAAAGTGGTATACATTCAACATCAGCCTGCCCGATGTTTTTTCCATACAATGACACAATGGGATGGTGTTTCACTCATAGCGACGAGGATACAACTACTATAATGAATTAGTCAAGGATTTCAATAGCATCTTTGAAACTAGAGGACATCCACATCCGATATCACCTCCAGAAATTTGTAGTATCCTTGAACAAGCCCTTCTTGCAAAAGTTCGGTAAAGATAATGAAGACTTCGAAGAGTTGATGGAATATTGGTGGAATGATGAAGTTAGACAGGTCAAAAAGGGAGAATGACTAATCCCAACACAATATATGAAAGGAACTTATAGGCTATTGAGTATTATGATATGCAAGTTATATGGTGAGGAGACAAGCACCCATTTCCTAATGGAGTGGTTTTCGATGGCATATACCATGGTCAACATAGGGAAGGTTTTCAACTAGGCACAATTCTTGCATTCAACATCTTCAAGAAATCCCAGGAAGCTCTAAGTTTGAAAAAACCCAGTTACTTCATGTCTACTTACTTAATTGATGTAGTATGTTATTCTTTTCATTTCCCTGCTTTAGGATGGGAATGGAGCCCCAACCTACCACCTTTCCATATTTACTGCTCAAAATTATGGGATGTTAACTACAAGAAGTTCAGATATGATCTATGTGACTATTTATTATCCCCTCTATTTATGATGATTTTTGGACACCCGCCCCATAGAATATCATAGGTAAATATAACAACCTTGAGAGACATTGGAGAATGGTATGTGGGGAAATATTACACTTATGTCAAAATTTATGGCTTTTCCTAAGCCCCACATCTACTAACAAAGTATGTTCTCGACAAACTGGGCCAGGAAAATTGCTTATCATACAATAGAGGAAGGAATAACATATTTCCTATCAGCAATAAACACAAATTTGTGGCCTAAATTTCCTTTGAGAATAGGAAGGTATGTCTTGTCCAATGGTCCTCATTCTAGAAAAGAAATCGAATATCTACAAGCAATATGCCTATGTACAGGAAAGCCAAAGGGACATGACCCAAGAAGTTTGGTGAGTGAGCATATCAAGGTAGTCGGGTTGACACACCCTATAATACACGAGATAAATTATGCAGAAGAAGTATTCAAAGGAGTAGTTTTCTTTGAAGAGGTACTACCCAAGTTATAATATGAGATAACAAGGGAAAAGTTACTAAGAGAAGAGGAAGAGAAAAGAAAAATAGCCAAAGAACAGTTTGTATTGCTTCTAGCCAAAGACAAAAAGAAGCATGAAGCAAAGGAAAAGGAAGAAGCAAATAAAGTAGAGGAGATATTGAAAAAAACCATGGAATCTGAATAAGAATTCTAACAAAAGAAAACATAGCTAGAAATGGAGATGAAAAAGGAATAACATGAAGCCAAGAAGAAGAAGAAGGAAGAAGACAAGAAAAAACCCAAGCAAGAAGATAAGAAGAAAATGGATGAAGCTCTTAGAAATATTGATGAAGAAAATAAGAAGAATGTTGAGAGAGAAACAAAATCACACTATGATGTAGAGAAAAAGAAAAAGGTAGAACGTGAAAATGAAAGACATGGAATAGATGCCAAAGCAAAACAAAGAAAGAAACAACAAGAAGAAGAAAAGAAAAAGGATGTTGAAGCTGAGGTGTTAAAGAAATATGAAGAAGAGGCAGAGAGACAGAAAAAAAGAAAATTGGATGAAGCAAGATATGGTGTAGCAAGCCTAGGTGTCAACATAGTTAACATACATATTCGAGAGTGCACCCCATTGAAGACAATCCTTGGAAATTTTTCATATTCCTCTTAGGTGTTGGAATTGGAAGATGTTGTAGTAGTTGTTGGTGAATACTATTACATCAACAATATAAGAGGGATTGAGAAAATATATAATAATAGAAAGAGGGAAAACACATCTATCTATGAGGGGTCTTCAGAAAGGTCAATTGTGTGGAAAGAAGGTCCAGATCCTAAGACAAATGCCCTACAAAATGATGCATCCCTTAATGCATTTGCAAGAGCTAATTCAATGTCAATATGTGAACTTGGTGTGAAATTGGACACTTCACAA
Organism: Picea mariana; assembly: GCA_032191745.1. Lineage (NCBI taxonomy): Eukaryota > Viridiplantae > Streptophyta > Pinopsida > Pinales > Pinaceae > Picea > Picea mariana. Next base: position 22,597 of record JASDQU011174982.1, read on the forward strand.
AACAAAGTGGTTGAACTCAAAGAGGTGTTGAGAACCCTAACAGAAGCCAATACTACATAAAAGAAACATGAAGAAGAAATGGAAAAAGTGTTGCAAATCCAAAAGGATAAATTAAATACATAATTTGAGGGGAAAACCTATGCAACTAAAGATATATGTAACACCATGTTTTCCCCCATGACTATAATTATGTTAAGACTTCATGTAATGTGATTATGAAACATGTAATTATGTTATGATTATTAAAACACCAGATAACTGATTGAGAAAAAAACGATCCTTGAGTATTAGCCATGATACAACAGGTGGGACTGGTGAGGTGGAATTGAGAAGTTTCAATAAATAAAATATGAAGCTTGGTCAACATTCTATCCCACACTTGCAAAATCGAATACATCACCTACCAACATACCTGAACTGCATAGAGCCACGTGTCCATTTATGGATATCAATATTGGTGGTTGAAGAAGTTATAAATGTTGACAAGATTTGGTGCTTGAAGAAAGAGAGGGTCAATTAAAACCTGATAGGAGGACGTACTTGGATTGCCCCTTCGAACTCAGGACCCTAATTGGAGGGACACGTCTGAAAATAGACCATGACAATCCCAAGGAATGGGTGTAAGAAGAGACTAATGGTGGAAAAACATCAATATATTTTGAGGGAGAGAAGAACGAGGAGTAGAATGGTTCACAAGTGGACAGGGAGAATTGGAGAGGAAGAGCATGAGAACCAACATGCAGGTTCTCAACAAACATATTCTCACATAAACCCATAAAGAATAGAGTGATTTGTAGACTCACAATGGAAGGTGCGGTGAGAGGGAGATTCATACACACGGTTTTGAGTAGTAGAACAATTGGGAAGTTTTCCTTGAGTAAAATAGGTAACTTAACCAAGAGAGTAATGGTCACCCTGGAACATAGAACACCCATATCTAGACTTGAGCGATATAGGACCACAACTTAGTACTTACTGGAAATAAATCGACATTGGTAATGGGCGGTCACTGAGGAAATGTGTAGCAGATAAAGGACTACCTTGTGTAGAGGAAATCCAGTTGGGAAGGTGTCTGATAAACCAATGGAGGTCCTGAGCTCAGTGGGAAGAGGAAAACTTTTGTTTTTTCCAGTGAAGTGAAGGAGAGTAACCTTCCTGAACCACTTGCTCAATTTGGCAGTTAGTTGAATCAGTCCCCTTGTGGTATCATGGCTTGGCATGGGGGTGGCATGTTGTAGAAATACACTGTGCAACAAAGCCTACGTTTTGGAGGAAAGGCTTCCTCTCTCAGTCAATCAACTAATTAAACCCTTCATTGAACATCTGAGTGTTGTAGCTTGTTGTGTCTGATGTATGCTTGGTGATGCAAATATATGATTTTTTATTTATAGGTTGAATGTGAATAAATGAAAGAATGGTTGAATTCCCGAGTAAAATGGATTATGTATGATTTTTTTCACTAACAAGTAAGGTAAATGTGATTGATTAAGTGAGTGTTGTTAATATTGGGCATAACCTTATGAAACTACAAGCATTTGAATGGAAATATTGCAAGATATAAATATTCCTTGGGAGAATGGTAGCAGAGTGCCCTTGACCCCTTGGTGAGTACCTGTGTAGTTTTAGTAACCCTCCTTTTTCCCAAGGAATTCTTGTTTTTAAATCAAAAGATTGCAGGATATGAACCATCATGGGAATATTGGAAGTGAAATGCTATAGTGCTTGGGAAGGTATCTGTGTGGTTTTAGGGAGCCTTAACTTGGAGAAATCCCATACTTTGGAATGGAAAGTTTGCAGGATGTAAATATTAAACTAGGGAATTAAGTGGAAGTTCCTTATTCGTCTTCAGAATGAAGGAGAGAGCCTAATACAGTTTGGAATAACCTTAATAGATGAGCATGAAGAGACCTTGAATGGTCAACTTCTGAATCAGACTGTTACCCTAAAGAAAATCCATATTTTGAGTCAGGAGGATTTACAACCGTTATTTGGTGTATCAAGAAGATCCCGACCATAGATTGGAATATGAGGCCATCGAAGTTTCCAAGTGCAAGGTTGCAATGGGATTTTGATGGGGAAGACTCCAAGTCAATGAAAACCACTGATCTATCAGAGGGCTAGATGGTGAAATCAGGACCGTTGATGATGAGTGTAAGGGGTATATGTCTATCGAAAGATAGACGGTTAGAAACCTAAATGATGGTATCGAATAGAGTATGACAATGTGGGAGTCTGAGGATCGTCAATTTATCATAAGGTGCTTCGACAGATCACAACCATTGGATTTGGTATGATCTGTTCTGAGGAAGAAGAGATAAATCCTTTAAACATCGTGGAGGTGTGAGACTCAACATGAACCATGGTTGTTGGATAGGGTGCATCGTGGGCCATTTTATCTATCAGAGTGGTCTATGATACCTGGAGTGGGTGTACTTTGATGGTGAAGGACTCCAAGAGGAATCTTGAGCCGTATATTTAAAGAAGGGCGTATGGGATATTCTCATTCGTAGATCTGTCGTGGGTCCCACTTATGCATGTAAGGAAAGGGGGATGAGACGAGTAGTAACTTTTGAGTAGATAGAGGCACCAATATGATCAAGGCCATTGATTTTAGACTCTGAGGGTCGTTGTATATGTCAAAATGATCTATCGAAAAGGAGTTGTCAGGATGGGGATTCAAATCTTGTGATCTACAATTCCGATGGGAGTGAGTCTGAGTTGTTGACAATCATCGATCGAGTGGAGAGGAATGATTATAGTAGTATTAATGGGAGCATTAAGGTCCTTAAATATTATAGTGTGTCCTTAGAGGGATTTTTTATGGTAGTTGGAGGTCATACAAGAATATCCAATAGAGTAAATGTTCCTTAGATGGAAATTCTTGCATATTAATATGACAAATAAGGATTTGAGGAGATCATATTCGAGCCCTTAGCATGAGAGAAAGAAAAAATAAGACATCCCAACAGCCCAAGAGGGTTAGGGGCTCAGGTGTGTTACAGAGTGGTATCAGAGTAGAGTTCAAACTCTGGGCTTGAATGGGTCACTAAGGCTGCAAAATTGTTTAAGATTTTTTTTCCAGGAATGCATGATTATAATTTTGATGAAATAAACTAATAATGTTTTATTTTTTCAGCATGTAGGACGTACTGAAAGGGAATTAGAGGTGAATGGTGCAGCATGGCATGGAATACACCTCACATCTCAGAGAGAGGAATCATATGGTTGAAGGGTGAAGGAAACCCCTCAATATTTGGTAGCCATTGTCAAAAGTCTGAAGGAAAACAATGAGAGGCCTATGAGAGCCCAGGATGAGTAGGTGGAGATGAATGCAGAACTACTACAGATATTGTTAGAAATTCAAAAGTATGTACAACAAGGTCTAGTCACTAGTAATGCAGAGTTGTTGAATTCAGAGAGATTGAAAACCCATTCATATTCCCAAAAGCATCGACTAGGCCATAACAATGTAGGAAGGAGTTCTTCCAAGAAGAGACATTGATATGCAAAGAAAAGAAGATCATGTGTAAACATTTCCACGGAGTCATCCAGTAGGAAGACTACTTCCTAAGCATTGTAAAACAGTGAAACTGGATGAAGTGTTCCTAGGAAAAATAAAAAGAGACACTCACAAAGTTCTCTAATGGAGGAGTTCAAGAAAGAAATGTCTCCTAACTTCAATGGATAGATTAAGAAGTGAGAATAAATCGAGGCTTGGCTGTTGGGGTTAAGAAATTATTTTTGAGTACATAACTACTTAGAATATACAAAGGAGAAGATATACATCTTCAACTTAAATGGAGGAGCTTCCATATAGTGGGAGGACCTCAAGGAAGTCAAAGGATTGAAAGAGAGAAAGCTCACTTGGAAGTAGTTTGAAGAGTATTTTAGAAAGGCTTACCTATCATAGAAGTACTTTGATGGGAAGATCAAAGAGTTCCATGAACACAAGTTGGGGAAAATTATGATGGATTCCTATGATAATATATTCTTAGAAATGTTGAGGTATGTTCCTTACCTCAAGGATGAAAAATCAAGGATACACCATTTCCTCAATGGGTTACCACATTCCTATCAAGACAAAATCAAATTTGATGAGCCTAAGACTTTGGAGGATACCATTAGGAAGGCCAAGTTTTGTTATGATCAGTCTAAGAATAAGTAAGAGCCTCCTAGATATTGGAAGAGATAGGATAAGATTGGATCCTAGAAGAAGGGATTCAAATAATCCCCATATAAGAATCCGATGAAAGGTGCTCAATTCAGCCAATCGAGTAGAAGTGTACACCAACAAAAATTTCCATCTCAGAGTGGAAATAGGACAGTAGAGAAAGCAAGAGAAAGAGTAGAGGATCCAAAGAAAGGAGCTCTATAGTGTTGGGGTTGCAGACATGAACATATGTTAAGGGATTTTCCTCACATGAAACATGAAAACAAAAGAGTTTATCATGTTTAGGAAGATACTACGGTCAAGGATGTGTCCAGGAGTGTGACCATAATATATTGAGCTGTTGAGAATCAAAAAGTATACCACCAAGCTTATATAGTGGATCTAGAAGGTATAATTGGTAAGCAACCCATTTCTATTTTAATTGACCTTGGATCTAACTTTAGTTATATCTCACCTCAAGTTGGTGAAGCATGTGACTTACAGAGAAAGAAACCTACAAAGGCATGGTCGATTCAATTAGCTATAGAGGCCAAGAGAAAGGTGACATAGGTAGTAGAGGCTTGTCCATTTGAAATGAGTGGATTGCATACAAAAGTAGCCTTGAATATCCTACCTCTAGGTTCATTCAATGCGATGTTAAGCATGGACTGATTAGCTATTCACAAAGAAAAATTGATTTGATACGATAAAAATTTAGAGTGTGAAGATGAAAAAGGTAATATAAGGGTGTTGTAGGGAATTTGGAAGTTAGTTTCAGTTAGGCAGATATCAACACTACAACTCAAAAAATTTAGTTAAAAAGAGTGTCCCTTGTATGTGATACAAGTCCTCAATTCAACAAAAAGAAAGGAGCCGAAGGTTGAAGACCACCTAGTGTTGTGGGAGTTTAAGGACATATTTCCAGAGGAGGTGCTTGAACTTCCTCCAAAGAGAGATCTTGATTATTCAATAGATCATGTACCAGAAGCAACACCAACATGAAAAGTATCCTACAGGATGAGCACACCAGAGCTGGTGGAACTGCAAGTGCAACTAAAGGAGATGATGGATAAAGGGTATATTAGGCTGAGTGTATCCCCATGAGGAGCACCTACATTGTTTGTAAATAAAAATGATGTTACATTGTAGATGTGCATTGACTAGCGATAGTTAAATAAAATGACCATCAAGAATAATTATCCATTGCCCAGGATCGATGATCTTTTGGATCATCTCAGAGGAGCTACAATTTCCCCTAATATTTACTTGAGGTCTGGATACCATAAAGTTAGGATTAAAGTTGAAGACATTCACAAGACAAATTTTAGAATGAGGCATGGACACTATGAATTCATGGTGGTGCCATTTGGGCTTACTTATGCACCAACTATTTTCATGTGCTTCATGAATAGTGTTCTCATCAAGTACCTAGATAAATTTGTCTTGGTGTTTGTGGATGATATTATGGTGTATTCCAAGATTAGAAAATAGCATGAAGAGGATCTTAGAATGGTATTACAAGTGCTAAGAGACTACCAATTGTACGGTAAGTTCAAAAAATGTGATTTCTTTCAGAAGGATATCCAGTATTTAAGCCACATAATCTTAGTAGCAGGAGTGGCAGTAGATCCTGAGAATATTAAGGAAATCATGTATTTGCATGCCTCTTGGAATGCAACAAAGGTATGGTCTTTTATGAGATTAGATGGGTATTATAGAAGGTTTATAAAGGGATTCTCCAAGATTGGTCATCCCATTACTTCACTTCAGAGGAAGGAGAAGAAATTTGTATGGTAAACAGAGTGTGAAGCCAACTTTCAACATTTGAAGCAACTTTTGACCAACACCCCTATTTTGAATACTGTAGACCTTGAAAGGGATTTCTTGGTTTTTGTTGATGCTTGCAAGGAAGGACCCGATGTATTTCTTATGCAAGAAGGGAAAGTGATATACTATGAGTTGTGAAAGTTGAATGAGCACGAGCAATGGTATGTTACCCACGATCTAGAACTCACAACAATCGTGCATGCATTGAAGATGTTGAGACATTACTTGCTCAGAAGAAGGTTTTTCCTAATGAAGAACCATTGTGGTCTAAAGTATTTATTTGACCAACCACAGTTAAACGCTATATAGGCCAAGTGGACGGCATTGATCAAACCGTTTGATTTCTATATCAGACACATAAAAGGGAAAGAAAACAAAGTGACTGATGCACTTAGTCAAAGTGTGCGAACTATTATCACATGATTTGTAGTTAGGGAAAAGCTTAACCCAAACCACAATCATGTGATACACCTAGGGACACCTATCACTATCACCTCAATAGATGTCCCCCTTGTTTTAGTGAAGGACAGGTCCCACATAAAGGAGGCTTCCTGGGTGACCCTAGGGGGATTGCAAAGTAGAAGCCAAGGAAAAGAATGGAACACCCCTATAGGCCACAATGAAAGGTTCGAGGGTATTTATGGAGGATGATTATCAGTCAAGGAGAAGTTTCCAATGAATAATACCTACAAAACAAATGTTAGATAACCATAACCAACACAATATATGGTAAAATTAGCCATATAACAAGAGGGAAACAACAAGTTATGCGTGTTGTCCCAAAATTGCAGCAGTAAACAATTATATATCAACAATGAAAAAGTTATAAAAACTACAAATTACATCATCTAATCAACATATAATATTGGAAAAATTAGTATGCAACTTAGAGGTAATATCCAATGATTGAAACAATGAATTAGATGACAAAAGAAGGCTGCAAAAGAGTGGTATCAACAAAGATTTATGACAGCCTTGTGGCTGTATATTATTATTTCTACAATATAAACTTTTAACCTGTAAATCAACAAGCAAGCCACCTAATAAATAGCCTTCCAATGTAGATCAAATTTCACTTCTTATATGCAAATTTCAACGGTCAAAAGTGAAGAAAACTTGTTGAGAAAGAGAGTTTACTACAACCCTAATTGTTGTAGATTAATTTTTATTACAATAGACTAACCACTTGATCAATCAATATTCCCTTGAAGAGTAAGATATTCCAAAGCATGTAAAATTCAAATCCAACTTGAACAATTCCAAACTATCAATTTTAACTTTTACCAATGCAATAATTAACAATCTCCAATGCAAAATATTAGTGCCTTATCATTGGGTGAATGGAGTCTCTTGCTTGTAAGACAAAATAATTGAAGAGGAAGAAGATATTATTGTTGAGAGATAAACCCTTATAACACCCAACAACAATCCTTCAAAATTATCTAGCTTGGGGTCCAAGATGAACTAGGGTTTAAAGTTTCTCGAGGGGTGTAAACCCTCTTACTTCCTAGAGAAATAAACCCTAGATAATCCTTGCAACAAGGGTGTAAACCCTCTTACTTATTTTTGCAAGCCTTATATCCCTTCAAGAGCAAAGAAGAATTAATTTTGGTGGAGGGTGTAATCCCTTTTACTCCTCCTAGGGTTTAGGATAATTTCCTTGAATTTAAACAAGCAAGACAACAATAAATTGCATAAATTACTCACCAAATCTAAGAGATAGCATGCAATAAACCATTAATACCAAGATATCATCCAATTTTTTTCCAAGAGAGACCACCAAGAGAAATCACTATCTTTTATTTCTCCAAATAACAAGTATTTCATCCATTGCACAAGAAAAAGAGAGATAGTGAATTGTCCAAGGAGGTTGAAATTTCAGTCCAAGAGCAAATTTATCAAGTGATGAGTTATGAGAAAATGAAAATGACTTGTCTCATATTTATATGAGGAAACCCAAGTCATAGTTTGTCCACTTTACAATTAAATCCATAATTTTAGGCTAAAACCTAAGTTACAATGCTTAATTAGCAAATCAATTTGTTCTTTTGCCCACATGGCTACAAAATGACCAAAAATAACAAAATGATGGGACATAAGCCCATAAAACTCTCCTCCAAGGTGGAATGTATGAAGACAATCCTTCAAAGGCTAGGACGTCAGGCTAGAAACATGCCATGTCATCCCCAAATCAAGCAAGAAGGTGGGGCTTCAAGCCCACAACACCACCAAGTGCAATAAAAATGCCAAACATCCTCCCATATGTGTGATGTCAAGCTCCCCAAGAGAGACATTTTGGCATAAGAGGGTGATGCCATCCCTTGTTCATCATCTAGAGCCTCCTTCATGTGCTATTGAAGTCCCTCAAGGTGCAAGGTTCATCATCCTAGGCCTCCAATGAGTGGGGAACAACATCCATCTAGTGGACTTTCAAGCCCTATTAAGGTCCAAGTGGCTTAGTTCCTCCATGAATAGCTTTCATCAAGAAAGTTCCTACAAAGACAAGCAAATATGCCCTTCAAGGGTCCATAAGTCACATGTTACATGACAAGTATGCCACATTTAATAAGAGAACCACCCAAACATGTGCATTAAATACCCCCTTTTAAAACTAAACAAATGCTCAAAGACCTTATAAACTTTGCCAAATTTAGGTATGGGAGGGTTGTCATGGTGGCCTATTGGGTAGGCTAATCCTCAAGTCAAGGAATGTTTCCCAAGAAGACCCTCTCTAGGTCATGTAGTGAATATGAGGTGGATGGGGGTAGGAATTTTGGGCATAGGGTTCATGACATATTAAGGGCTCATATTGTCTCATTTATGGGTGCCTTTGTGGAGGGTGTGTTGCATCCCTTCGTTTGCAATGGAACATTTTTCCAAGCCCTTTATTTTCCTTTCATTTTTTATGGTCCGAACATTGAGTGCTATGTGCAAGGAAAGAAAAAGAGGACCACAATGCCACTTGAAGTTATAACACATTGAGTCCCATATCCACTAGAAATTAAAGGACACCGCAATGGATTCCACTATCAAGCAAGATATTTTATTCATTTTCTTTTTAAAGGTCTTTCATTTTTTATGAAGAAGTGTTTCATTACTCTCAGGACCTTAGGGTGAGAATGTAGACAGATAGGTTATAGATTTTGAATTTTACAGTGCTAGCTACAACACCTTTGGGCCTTTAGCCCCTTCTTCCCATGAAATGAGGTACAAGCCCTTCTTGGGGTCAATGAACCCAAAAGATGAGGAAACAGATGGGAAGAGGTGTGGAAAGTGGCAAGTATGAGTGGGAATGGTATGATGACCCTTTGAGGAGACCCCTCAGTAGAAATTTTGTTCCCGAGGGTGGCATGTTATCCCCATTTTGTGGGATAACTAAGGAGATCATGTCTCGAGGCCCTTGGGTTGCAGATATGGATTACTGAGAGACTACATGACCAACAATATCCACTTGCACATATGGAGACCCTTCTCACCACCATAAAGCTCATAGATTTTCAGATGGCACTCACCACACCAGCTGGCTTCCGAGAGGCAATGGGCCTTGCTCCATGAGATACAAGTCAGGTAATACAGTAAGTGTCATTTCAATATTTGAGGCATTTGAGTATGTTGTATCTTAGACTTCTTTATATTTCATGACATATGCTTGGACATTATGCCTTTTTCCCTATTTCACCTTGGTGGTTGACATTATGCCCTAGCAAGTGGTCTTCCTCCGGAATGGGTTTTATACTAGGAACTCCCTTGAAGAGCCATTGTACCATTCTTGACCATACTTATCACTTTTCATTACTTAAACCCCCCATTTCATTATCCCTTGGGATTTTAGGGTGTATTGACCCAAGAAGGGGTTGTCCCTCATTCTATGGGAAGAAGGGGCTAAAGGCCCAGAGGGATTTTTGTTGGGTAAAAGAAAAAAGCCTATATATAAACCTTCTATATGCTTCACCCAGGGATCCCCCAAGAAAGCAATGAAACCCTTATCTATAAGAAAAGGGGTACCCACAAGGATAAAATGATAGAATTATTAAGGGGTTAGTTGAAGGATATGAGGACTCATTATGAGCTGGCCTATCATGATAATGAGTATCTAGTGGTATGAAATTACCATCATGTGCCCCCCAAGCTAGGGTAGTGGCTCTCAGTTGCACAATTGATAGAAAAGGGGTCTCATCACGAGCCGACGTTATTATTTCTTTAATATATTTGTGAGCGACACTGTCATTATCTGGACACCATTCTAGGACAATGGCCTTCAACTCATCCTTAAAACTTGAAAGAAACAAAGAATGGAAAAATGATGGGCTTGGAAAAATTGCATTGCAAACAAAGGTGCCACACACCCTCTACAAAGGCACCCATGAAAGAGACACTACAACCCCTTATATGTCATGAAACCCATGCCCATTGACCCTTGATCCTTAACAACTCCATCCACTTTACATGGATTAGAGAGGGATCACTTGGGAAACACTCCTTGACCTAGGGAAGATATACCCAATAGGACACCTCATCAACCCTCCAATATCCAAGCTTGGCAAGTCACATAATGTCTTTGAGCACTTACTTGTTTGATAGGGTAATCTTTGATGCACATTCTGGGGTGAATCATTTATTGATTTGATTTACTCATCATGATATTTTGAATTGAGATCCTTGGAGGGCGTGCTTATTTGTCTTTGTAGGACCTAGTTGGTGGATAGTTTTGGAGGAACAAGCCTAGCTTGGGCTTCCATGGGGCTTGAAGCCCACAGGTTGGATGTCAAGGGCCTACATGCTAGATAAGAGAGACATACCTTCGGAGGCCTAGAATATGATTTTAGAGACATGACCTATCTCTCATATGCCAAATGTTTTTTCTAGGAGGGGAAAAACATCATCTGTTGGAGGCTTGACATCATGCTTGAGGGGTTTGAGGTGGTGATGGCTACACATGGCACATTTTGAAGGAAGAAACCCTTGGATCATGAAAAGGAAGGTTAGATTGAAGACACATGTCCTTTGGAAGCCCAACCCTACCATCTCCAACTCAATGTTTGGCCTAAAAGTGCTAAAACATCCCTCCTAAAGGGGTGACGTCACTCTTAGGGTTTTCAATTGTGCACAAAGTAGAATTTAAAGTGAATTTTTTAATATTATTTATGAAAAGGGGCAAGATTAGGATTGTTGACCTCTAGTCTTGTGGTTTAATGATCCTAAATATTTTCATCGTGACTTATAAAAAATTTCATTAAATGAGCATAAATTAAAGTGCACCATTAAAGAAGGGAAAACTAAAAAATGAAGAGACATAAGCATCGGATCTGAACACAAAAACTTGATAACGGAGTTCATCCCTGGTGGACTAGTGTTGGGTATGTGTTATATTCTTTGCATGTGTAGTAGTGTTAGAGCATATGCGTCAGGTGCACAGGGCGGTAAGAGGGGGGGTGCAGGGGGGCAGAGCCCCCGAATTTTTTTTTTTGGATCGAGACCGCATTTTTTGGGACCACATTTTTTGGGACCGCATTATATTTAGGTGGTTTTTCGGCACATGGAATCTTTGTCGATGGTTTTCTATTTCCGGTTAAGGAATTAAGGTTTTGGACTAATCTAGGTCATTGGGTTAGGGTTTTGGATGCCGCTGGCTCCTATATGTATTTTGTATTGTAAACATTGTAACACAATGAATGAATATAGAATATGCTGGTTTTCTTGGTTTGGGTTTCCAGGGAAAAAATATCTGTGTAATGTTTGTATTTTCCATTGTATATTTTATGTTCTTTTCTGAATATCTATTTATAGTAGATATTGTACAAGGTTAGAATTTACAACTATGTCTTCGGGTCCTGCTCTCAAATGGGTAGGCTCTTTCATTAACTTAGAAAAAGAATTTGGCAAAATACATAAGTATACCTCATTCTGAAATCAAGCTGTAGAAATAATGCCCAGATCCGAAAACAGACAACGTTGTTGAATTCTTAGTGTTGAATTACCCAAAAATGACTGTCTCCACATCTTGATCCAACTCTGGCACTCCCAGGCCCAAGAAGAATTCCATCTCGGTTTCCATTCCCTCTGCAACCTGCAATAATGACTATACCTCCTCGAAAAATGTGTCTGTAGGTTGTACGGTCTGTGCCTCCTCCTCCATGAATTGGCGGAACCTGGTTTAAATAGAATCTGGGTGGATGGATTTCCCAACAAGACCATTGGGAAAGTTGGTTGTCAATGCTAGTGTTAAGGCATTACATGTGGGGGAAGGTCCCAGGGTCAAACCTGCGGGCCTCCCCTTTTTGGGTCTTGGTTACAACCTTCGCTAAAATTGGTGGCCAGATTCTAAACTTGGCGGATGCGCCAGATATGGCGGGATCTCCGCCAGATTTGGCGGGGTCCCGTTATATATATATATATATTTATTTCTAGTCACGAGCCCTCATTTGGCATTTTGGGGGTGCCAGGTGGTGCCCTCTGATTGGGCCATGTGTCATCCTTGGATTGGTCCACATGGCTACCCAATCATGCTGATGCCACCTCCACATTAGCTTTGTACATGATACATGGTGAATCTCGATAAGGCCATATGTCATGCCCTGGTTGGGCCATGTGGCAACGCCTGGGTGGTGCCATGTGGCACTTTTCTACTGGTCCAAATGGGGCCCCAAAAATCCAATTGCTGGTTGACTCGTGGTAGCCTCTGGTGATGCCACATGGCATGTTGACATCAGAAATAGAAATGATAACATCATCCTTCCATGTTAGTTGTTGACGAATTGCTGACATCAGTAGTACAGATGATGATGTGGCCCATGTTGACTTGCCCTTTTTGACCACAACTTTGATCGTGAATATATTTCAATCCGTAACTTTGTTTGACGAGTCGTTTGCACCATTGGAAATCTTGCGACGTGCTCTTCATGATCATGCCATTTTCACTGAGTTTTGGGAACTTTGAATTTTTTCCCTTTCTTTGTCTACTGGTGCCATTTTGAGCATTCTGAGTTGCCTCTGTGAGTTTTGAGTTGTTCTTAGCTTTCTCTGGATCCTTTTTGGATCATGCCTTCCCACTGAGAGATTTTTGGACCACCAAAAGCTTTCATCAATCAACAAGTAAGTGAGGGAAGAGTTCCCTCACTTTGTCTATCTCAATCCACTTTTCCTTGCTTGAATGTGTACCTTTTAAGCCTATTCGAATATAAGTAATGTAATTCCTATGTGAAGTCCTCAGTCTTGGATCTAGGATGACATCTTCCTCCATATGCTCCTTGACTGCTTGGCTAACCTGCTAAATCATTTGAATGAACTTGCGCGTTGCATCTCTCTCCCTAACATCTTTCCCATATAGCAAATCCAAGGGGATCTTAGGTAAATACCCAAGACAAGTCTCAACTGGCGAATCCTGAGTGAAAGAATACATGACTTGATTATACATAGGATGGAAATACAACAACTGATCATCCCATGACTTAGGATGCTGGCTGAAATATCCTTGAATAAACTGGACCACCGCATTGTTTACCACCTCTGTTTGTCCGTCGAACTGTGGATGGAAATAAATGCTCCTCCCCATCATGGTGTCCATGAGATGCCACAAATTTATCCAATATTATCCTAAAAATCGAGACTCTCGATCGTAGGAAATGAACGTGGAAAACCCGAAATGGACCCCTACATACTGGGATAACAAAAGAGCAACCTGCTTGTCACACAACCTATCCACTACTACACCTAAGTAGACATGAATCATACTAGACATGGGTAATCCCCTTACAAATCCACTGAAAAAATTTCCCAAGGATAAGAGGAAATAGGAAGTGGTGGGTACAACCTTGTCCTTTCAATACTGGGCTTACAAAAGTACAACACACATTCCTTTACAATAATGGCTACAAATATTTTCTTTCCAGGAAAATGCCATCCCTGTAAATACATTACAATTCCCAAATGCTGAAGTACAAATGAAACACAAGCTTCTTCAATTACATGCACTTCCCTATAAGAAGTAAAGCGAGGTTTACTCAAATGGTGGAGTAAGTTGTCCTGCAAACAAAACTTCTTCACCTACAAACCCTGGGAGATCCCACATACATCTTTGAAGAGTTCATCAATAGTATACCATCCATCATTATTGATATGAGCCAAGGAAACATTATTCAAAATAATAGATGTAACAATAGGGGATTTAAAAATCATGCTTGTCCTTATGACATTGGTACTGGCACTGGTCTCAAATTTTCATGGCTGCTGAAGGTCAGGTAAGGCGAGCATTGGCACAATGCCGATCTTTAAAGTGTTGAAGGTCTTATGTTGGTTTCCTTCCCACTAAAAGACTTGTCTCATCTAAGGAAATTCGTTATTATGTAAAGGATCAAGAGCATTAACAACATCAGACTTATCTTGGCATTCCCCTTTTACAATCATGAGTACAAGATTCTTGTTAGTGTTTATAACTCTTTTTACTTTGCTCGAACTAACAAGTGTTGATTTGTCCTTTATGGTGTGAGATTTAATGATGTATTCCACTCCATATTTTTTAAGATGGTATTTGTTTTCCTTTTTAAATAAGATAGCCTTTCTATCATATATATAGGGACTCCCTAATACAATACCACAGACATCCAAAGGAACCACATCTAGATCCACTTCATCTATCATCTTAGAAGCAATAGAAAACCTCAACCTACACGGCTTAGTGACATTTAACTTTTCTTTATCAGATACCCAACCGAGAGGGTCAGGTTTATGGTGAGGTCTTGTGGTTAATTCCAATTTCTTAACAAGTGACTTTGATATTAAATTGACTTGGGAACTCGGATCAAATAATGTGTCTATCTTCATATGTTTCGATACAAATCTTATGTGGAATAGTGCACTTCTCCTTTTATCATCATCATGTGATTCATTTAAAGAACTTGAACATGCATAAAAGGAATCTTTACCTTGCATTCCCACTGCTTCGATCATCTCTTCATCACCTGAATCGTAACCAAGATCATGTTGCACTGTAGCAATGGTCTTTGGCTTCCCCTTGCCTCCAAACTGCTCTGGTCTTAACTCTGGATGTAGTTTCCAACAATGTTTTCTATCATGACCAGTTTTCTCGCAATGGCTATAAGAGGTTTTTCCTTCTTCCTTCTTTGCTCCAACTATCCTCTTGTTCTTCCCATTTCCTTTTCCGTTGAAATGGTTTTTAGAGTTCTTGAATGGATTTTCCTCCTGTCCATTCCTACCCTTCCTTTCAAGGTGAGTTCCTTGCACACAAACTTCCTCAAGACTGGTGGGGTTAAACAATAGTAAAGTATGACGAATATAATTGTGAAGTGCGCCAATATACTTCATTAATGTTTCATAGGAATATAAAGGAATGTTTAGTGCAAGTGCTTTCTTCCTAAATTCCTCTGTGAAACTTTGGACTGTTTGACCTTTACTTTGCCTTAAAGTTTTCTATTCCATCATTGATTTATGTAAATATCCTAATGGATAAAATTGCTTCCTTATCGCTGATTTGAATTCCGACCATGAGGAAAGAATATTACCACACTTACTTCTTTTTTGAAGCTTGCTCTTCCACCATACGAGAGCAGTGCCTTCCAACCGAAGAGAATCCAGTTGCACTTTAACTTCCTCTTCATCAATATGTTGGACATGAAAATACACTTCAACATGTCGGATCCAATTATCTAGATTTTTAGGATTAACATCTCCATTAAACATAGGTAAAGAAAATTTTACATCAAGCTTTAATTATGGTTTCATAAAAGAGGCTTTATGGCTAGAATGATGAGAATGATGAGAATGCTCAAGGGAATAAGAACTAGAACTTGAAGGTGAAGATGAAGGCTCAAGAGGGTCTCCTCCAGCCCCTTGGTTTACCGAAGCATCATCATCTGCATATTCTTCCTTTCTCTTGCCTTTCTTCTTCATCCTCTTCTCATAATCTCCATACATTTGTTTGACCATTTCTGACACACGATAAAAGACCATGTGAAAGTTTTTCTTTTGTTCATCACACTTGTCCTCTTTTTCCATTTTCTTCCTTCGGGATGCACAACCAACTTTAGGTTTGAAAGTCTTAAGATTTCCTTCACCCTGCTTATGCTTGGCCTTAGTAAGCATTAACACTAAACAATTCAAGTCAAAGACGACTGCTATGATACCAACATGATCTAGGATCTTTTCATCATGACTTATAAATAATTGCATTAAATGAGCATAAATTAAAGTGCACCATTAAAGAAGGGAAAACTCAAAAATGAAGAGACATAAGCATCAAATCTGAACACAAAAACTTGATAACGGAGTTCGTCCCTAGTGGACTACATCTCCGGGTCCTGTTCTCAAATGGGTAGGCTCTTTCATTAACTCAACAAAAGAATTTGGAAAAATACATAAGTATACCTCATTCTGAAATCAAGCTGTAGAAATAATGTTCAGATAAGAAAACAGATAGCAACACTGAATTCATGGCACTCC
>JASDQU011174983.1:0-16750 GCA_032191745.1 Picea mariana
TTAGACTCATCCAATAGGAATGGCTTGCAGGAAAAAATCGTAGCGTTGAAGGGAATACAAGTCAATGGCAGGTCTTCTTTGGCACAGTAATTTTAGAGCAGAAAAATGAGTAAGGGGCTTCGCACTCTACTTTATTCAGTTTGTAGGGAAAGTTATTCGGAAGGCAGGCGGAAGACCTCTTAAGTCTGCTAGCTTTTTGTTACTTGCGACGAAAGCAAATCAAAATTGGTAGTCAGTGGTCAATAAATCAAAACGCGGAGAATCACCTTTAAAACAAAATAATATTTGTGACGAGAGAGAAGTGTCGTCAGCGGCTCTTCGGTGAAGGAGTCGAATATCTCGAGGGTTCTTCTGAGAAAGAACGAGCGCCATTATACTTCAATATATAAGGTTAAGGAGGGCACAATTGTTCATTGCGCTGAATCCTCCATTTTTCTTCTTCGTCTCCCTTTTCTCTTTCCCTGACTCTGTGAGGGAGATCTTTTCCCTTTAGCTCTCTTCTCTTTTTCTGGGTTTCCTTCCGAACTAAGTAAACTGTTTGTTATCATCAGTAATTCGTTTGTAAGATGTGTGGGAAGTGGTTATTCACGTGTGGAGGCAGATCAGAAGAGGAGAACGGTCGCCAGAAACGATCCAAGTCCACGGTGAACCSAGTGGAACATGGGCCGTTTCMGGCCGTTTCTGGCTCCCGKYCGTTTCTGGYTYCSGTGAACTRMRATAACATSTGATAAGAAAGAAGCAAAGGATATTTCTCATCAAGATGTTAATAACGCTGCAGAAGTTTTCATCAACGAGTTCCACAGAGATTTGGAATTGCAGAGGACGCTGTCAGATCGTCGATACTATGGCTACCTGGAGAGAGCTACTTAAATATAAATTATTTCTATGCGGATCACTTGTTTTACTTAAATACTGAATCCATCTTGATATGCAGATTTTTCACGGACAGTAAAGTGTTGCTCTGTGTAGCTTAGTAATTTATGTAAAAAAACGAGTTCAAGATCCATAAATGATAAGTAAATATTTTTCAGTAGCGTATATGAAAGAGGTACTATGTAATACAGTGTTTATGTTTTTCAAATTCCATGTATATATATTTAAATTTTCTTTTATATTTCCATTTTCCACCTTGTGTACAGGCAAGCTAGATGTGTACCACACACTAAACTGTGTTCGATCGCCCCTGCATAATTTTTCACAAATGTAAATCTACATTCAAATGGAAATGGCGAACAACAAACACTCATAGAATCAATAATTGAGATTACAGTTTTTTCATGGTTAAAAATCTCCAATTCTCCTTATGGAAATCTGTATTATATGTAACTCTCCTTTTCTATGCTTTCATATTCAAACTTAATGCTCTGGTTCTTCTCACTTATGCAACTAGTCTTCCACCTTTTAGCTTTGCACCCTTCTCACTTATGCCTCCTGCCAGCTATTTGTAATTTTATTTACCAACGGGGTTGTAACCTGCGGGAATTAAACGTCTGATTCAAAAAGCACTGTACAAAAAAAAATCAAATAGTTTTGTTTTATTTTAAATTTGGATTTCTCATAGGATTAAATTTTTTTGAATTATAAATTTCTTTTAAAGTGAAAAAATTGAGAAAAAAATTGCATAGATTACTTAATAGATTATGAGTTAAAATGTATCTATATTGATTGTAGTCTAGACCTACCACCTCAAAACCTTATATGATCATCATTGTATATATGTCTATGTTTTAAATGAATTCAATCCCTTGAAATTTATTAATTATAGATAACCTAAAGAGTACTATCCATAAGGTGAATAATAAAAGGTTAAATGATGAAGAGGGTGAACCATTAAAAATTAATAGCACATATATAAATAATTACAAATAGATTATATTGATTTTCTCAAAATTATATTATAGTCACACCTATTAGATTTCCCATCTTTTTATATTAATCATATGAGAAAGGAGTTTCAAATAAAATACCCTTCAAACTTTTAATTCTAGATATTGTAGTAAAGGTCATACTCTGCTTCTCTTTCTTTCCAATTTTAATAGTTTATTTTTTACCTCATGAAGTGATCCAAGTGGATATTGGTGGCCACCCACCTATTCCAACTAACTCCTCATGTCCGTTTTTTATTCATCACGTCTTTCTGTATTGCTTTATAATTGTGAGTTCTACACTTCTAGGGTTGTTTGAAGCCTCACACATTCTTCAAGTGGATATGGATATCCTCTCGCCTAATCCAACTAGCTTATTTTGTATGTTTTCATGTCAACACATGTTGTTGTACTTTCAGGGTTGTTTTGGTCCCCTAAACGTTGGTTTTTTTACTCGCCACATTCAAACCATAGACAGAGTCAAGGTCAGAGTCTGACAACGAAATGTGTATCTCTCTAAAATACCTTTCCAACGGGCTATCACGCACCTAAAACAGAGGTCGTATGCAAAAGTTATGACCCTAGGAAGTTGAGGTACCAAATTACACCAACTTACGCATAGGGCCCACATGACTTTTGGTGTTTCACCTTCTAGGGTTAGGTTTTTGGATGTATAGGGTTTTGGCATTCATGAGTAATATGAAAAGGGCCTCTGGAGCCTCATTGTGATCTATTCTTCTCAGACATATGTTCGTAGCAGCCACGTCTCTTCTGAGAGATAGCTACCACTATTCGAGCAAGTCTTAGTTCTCAAGTTTTAAAGTTTCAGCCTATTTCATTATTTAATAGAAGATATTTTTCACTAGATATTTGTGTTATTCTTCCTATCTTTGTGTTTATGATATTCAGTCTATTAATCAATTCGTTTCTCTCCTAAATCTAGATCAATGGTATTAGAGCGGTCTACTCTTCATTTATTTTTATTCGTGCATGTCCCCGACAAGGTCTAGGTACAAGAAGTTGGGACTCAAACCAATCGATCCATTACCAGATCGATCATGCTGAGCCCAACAAAAACCCATGGGAGACGAAAATAAATATGATGGAGCAGGAGATCCTATTAAAATGTTGGTTGAGGAAGCCCTCGCGTGACAAAGGAACGAAATGATGGACAACTTCGCACAGATCCTTCGACGATTGCCCACGGGAGAAGCATCTTCATCAAGTGTCCATGCAATCCCCTTCAAGGTATAGGTATATTTTGATATTCCATTATTTGAAGGACTCATAGATGAGGATGTTGTAGATAAATGGTTGAATTTGCTCGAAGGATATTTTTCAGTCCACAATTTTTCTGATAGGGAAAATGTCACTTTTTCACTCCTCAAGGTCATTCCCCATGTAAAAGACTGGTGGGAAACTTACTCTGAGCAAAGGGACGTGGAGGAATCTGCAATCTTTTTGGTGGCCCCTACATGGGATTCCTTTCGGGGCGCTATTAAAGAACAATACTAACCTGTTGGAAGCTAAGAGGACTAGTACACCAGATGGACCACCCTACATCAAGAAAGGATACATACAATACCAGAATTCACCAAAATTTTCCATACCCTATGCACCAAATTGGGTATCAAATATTCTGAGCGTAAACTGGTGCTCAAATATAGCGGTTGTTTGCATATTATTCTTCGAATGAGTTTGGGTCGACTTTGGGATCCCAGTGACCATCATCTTCGACCAAGACAGAAGGTTTCTCAACACCTTTTGGTAGAGTCTCTGGTCTCTATTGGACA
Source organism: Picea mariana (assembly GCA_032191745.1). Taxonomy (NCBI): domain Eukaryota; kingdom Viridiplantae; phylum Streptophyta; class Pinopsida; order Pinales; family Pinaceae; genus Picea; species Picea mariana. The sequence continues at coordinate 3,659 of JASDQU011174983.1, forward strand.
CCAAGCTCAAAACATCCACTTCTTTCCACCCCCAAACCGATGGCCAAGCTGAGGTCACCAATCGAATGATTGTGAACATCTTGTGCATGTACAATTCCAAGAATCCCCGTACATGGGACGAGAGTCTCCCATATGTCTAACATAGTTACAACATGGCTCTCCATGGTTCCATCGACCATATCCCATTTTAGGTGGGTCTGGGATTCCAACCTGTAATATCCCCAAGGACGTGCCCTAGTTGTATTATGAATTGTAATTATGTTTATAGGTTAGTGAGCCAAGTGTATATAAGCTGGTGGGCTTATGTGTTTATTAGGCCAGGGAGCCTAGGTGTTAAAGGCCAAAGCCTGATTTTGTATATGTAATTATGCAGATCATTAATAAAATATAAACATCGTTGCATGTAGACCGACCACGAAGAAAGAGTGATGGGGGACTAAGCTTCCACAAGGTTGGGTAAGGGAGGAGGCTAAGTGTGTGGGCCTAGGGGCTAAGCTAGGGGTCTTACCTCTAAAGGGGATAATAATTTATTATTATTTCCTAAAGGCTAAGGTGGACATGTTGAGTGTTGTCCTAAGTTCCTGTAAAGGGAATGTGTGCTATGTGGAACTCATGTGGCTCCAAGAAGACAAGTGTCTACCTAGGAGCATGCAGTTAAAACTGATGAGTCAATCATGTTGGGGGTCTCTCTCTCATTCTTCGATGCTCCGCATGAACTCGATGGCCTCTACGTCTTCCCTTGGCATAACCTGGAACATATGAGAAACCAGAGGGAAGGGAAAAATCTGACCTGTGTGTCCCATGAACCAAGGTTTATCCACACTGCAAATCTGAGTCCATGCCTTAACCGTTTGGGTTGTTGTCCTATGTATTACCTGATCCATGTTGCGTCTTAGTGGGTTGTTGTCATTTTTGGATGTCCATATCCAATTCCCTATAAATGTTGTCTCCCGTGAGTTAACCAAATGTTTTTGATGTGCTATTATCCTTACCTTACGGAAATTGAGCAGTAACTAGTTGAAGAGGCAGGTTGTCAGGCCCGTGAGTGACTCTCTTCGGGTGAGAGAGTGTGCGAAGGAAGCAAGAACTCCTAGAAGGGGTCCCGTAGATTCCACAGAGTTTAGAGAATTCTGGTCCAGCCTGTTGCTGAAGCCCAAGGCAAGGGAGGTTTAGTAGCCGAAGGACTGTAGGATAGTGAAGGTGTATACTCTTGGGGTGGGATAGGCATGTGGGGAATGAGAGTCTGTGGGAAGTGGGCGTAAGTGGATCCTGTGAGATAATATTTCCTCTGAAAATTTGTGACCTTTCTGTTGACCTTGCCTAGCCTAGGAATCCCTTGCCCAGTGGAGCTTAGTCCCAGCTCAGGGGTGACCCACTGCTAAGCGTGATGAGCAGCATGGTCTATGGCTGGGAGGTTCATTGAAGGTCTCCACATAATTGGTGGATTTACTCCAACTAAAAGATAAGTATAATTTACGTGCTTAATTTTATGTTATGGATGGCTGTGATGCTAGAATTTTATCATGTATTTCGTTGCATATATGAATTATTGTCTATTATATTTGAATCTATATGGTAGAAGTGACTCTGTTTTATGTGTTTTATTTCGATTAAAAAGCATGTTATATATTTATATGTGAATGTTCTGCGTGGTAGCATTACCGAGTCTCTATGGAGGGTCAAGGATGCTACAGTTTGGTATCACAGCTAAGTCAGAGTTAAGTAGTGGCATTGCCCAGGATGTTTGATGGTTGGGGATGTTACACAACCCTTGGGACCCATTGATGTTGCACTTCCTCTTGCCACCACAAAAAATGACTCTTCCCCTGATCAGTCTGTGGTCAACAAAGCCACTCGATTCATTGAGTGGATTCAACACATCCGCCAACAGGTCCAAGAGATTCTTCATAAATCCAATGCTAAGTACAAGCAACACCATGATAAACACAGGGTACCACACTAGTTTTAGGTTGGCGACAAAGTCTGGCTAATGAGCATCTCACCGGGCCCCATTGAAAGCTTCTCCCTCTTCGTTATGGGCCTTAGAGTATCACCAAGGCGGTGGATAGCAATGATTTTGAGCTCAACACTCCACCCTTCCTTGGTCTGCATCCAGTATTCAATGTGGACCTCCTTCGGCCACATTTTCTTCCATTATTGGACACCTCTAATATCGTCGAACAACTGACACCAACAGAGCTCAACCCTGATTGCATGGAACAAGAATCCACTGATTAGATAGTGGAAACACAGGTCAAGGGAACTCGCTAGCAGCGGATCCAACTTTATCAGGTTGTTAAGGCTAGGAAACTCCTACACCAAGGAAAGTGGCTCACCCAGGGCCAAATCCAACAGAAGTTTCCTCACTTGATGGAGGAACTCAACACAATGGAGACCATTTCTTCCTAAGGGGGGAGGATTGATCCAGATGGATATTGGTGGCCACCCACCTATTCCACCTAGCTCGTCATGTTCATTTTTTATTCATCACGTCTTTCTGTACTACTTTATAATTGTGAGTTCTACACTTCTGGGGCTGTCTAAAGCCTCACAGATTCTCCAGGTGGATACGGGTGGCTTCTCTCCTAATCCAAGTGGCTTATTTTGTATGTTTTCATGTCAACACATCTTGTTGTACTTTCAGGGTTGTTTTGGGCCCCTAAATGTTGTTTTTTACTTGCCACAGTCAAACTGTAGACATAGTCAAAGTTTAACAACAGAATGTGTAGTTCTCTGAAATACCTTTCCAACGAGCTATCACACACCTAAAACAGAGGTCGTATGAAATATTTATGACCCTAGGAAGTTGAGGTACCAAATTACACAAACTTACCCATAGGGCCCACATGACTTTTGGTGTTTCACCTTCTAGGGTTAGGTTTTTGGATGTCTAGAGTTTTGGAATCCATGAATAATATGAAAAGGGCCTCTGCAGCCTCATTGTAATCTATTCTTCTCAGACGGATGCACGTAGAAGACACATCTCTTCTTAGAGATAGCTACCACCATTCAAGCAAGTCTCAATTCTGCAGTTTTACAGTTTCATCCTATTTCATTATTTAATAGAAGATATTGTTCACTGGATATTTATGTTATTCTTCCTGTCTCTGTGTTTATGATATTCAGTCTATTAATCAATTCGTTCTGCTCCTAAATCCGGATCATGAAGGCTCATGAAGAACCCCACTCATAAAAACAACCATTATAATGAATATCAACCAATGAGAACTGGTTAAGTTGGTAACTAATCCTATGATAGTAGAAAGAGACTTGTTGGCAACAATATATCGTTTTTTATTTTGTACACGATTAAAAGAATTTTCATTTTTCTGTAGCTTCCATCAACTCGTCTATAAACACTTTTCTGATTTTATTATGACCGATTGGTTTAAAGCCTACTTCATTAATTTTTACTATTTCAATTTTCAATTGTTTTATCTTTAATTCATGAATGCAAGCATCAATTAAGCATAAAACTTGGCTTGTTGTTTTAATAATTTTCTACCTTAGGTATATCATTGAACAAACCATTCATATGAAATAGAAATACAAATTTTATAAAATAGTTGTTAGACCAATTTTTTTTGAGCTAATACGATTATTGTTTCAATGGTTTGATAGTTTTCGATTTGTGAAGAGCCTTTGATATTTTTGATAGCCATGTCATGAATTCAATGGTCATACCAACAATCATACAAATGAATACAAACCTGTTGTACTCGCGTCCTCACTGGCTTAACATATTAATAATCCTTTCATTACATGCATAGGGTTTTGGTACTTTCTACATTTGGCTCTCATCACAAGGGATGGAAAGGATTACAATCAAACCCCTAGTTTTTACTCCCACTATTCGAGTTATGATAACACACAGGATATGTTATTTTTATGTCTTCACTCTCCACTCAGACTTGTTCCTGATGCTCCCACAATCCGAACCTAAAACTATCCAGAGTATTTATTGTTTCATTATGGTTACATTTGTCATGGTGCATGTCATTCGCTTAGAGATGAATGGATGCCATGCTTTACTTTCTCATGATGATTCGATTGAGGACCTAAAAGGCCAGGGCTGGGATGTTTTCCTTAGGAAATTTGAGGGTTATAATCTTCAAGTGGCTAAATATTTCACGCAGACCTTTAATGGTTATAGAGATAATATTGGGGACACAAAGTTAGAAAATACCAAGGAGTTTGTTAGAAAAGCGATAGGGATTCTAACAAAGGGTGAAAGGTGGTTCAAAAATGCCCGAATTGAAGGAGTCCCGTGGGGTCCGTTTATGACATCCTAAAAGATCAATTGTCGTGAAAAAGGTATCCATATCTCCCTGGTAAAACCTAGGTGGCATGGTTTATTGTTAATTCTCAAACAATTTGTGACATGTGAGGGTCGATACGAATTGGTCTTCCTCTACCATATCCGTTTACTCATGCATTTCATTGGTTTCGATTTAGATATACCATTTTATTTGTTGAGAATCCTCTATAAAATGTCCAAAACATATACATGACAAGGTGTTGATTCAAGATTGTTTCATCATGGATTAGTTAAGATATTGTTGATACATCACATGTCGACTGTAGGTGACTGTTGGGATAATTTTTTGATAAGGAATGGTTTTTCCCAAACTGTTCCTACAACAAACCCTAACTTAGACCAGCCACAGATTGAAAACCTGTTTGGTATTTCAATCAATGGACCATACTTCTCCAATAGAAACCCTATGCATGTAGGGATGCCACGTAAGTTTCCACCTACAAGATTTCCTGAGCAAGAGACTATTGAATTAAAGGAAAATAACCCTCTTGCACATGTGAACGATGCTGGTGTTAATACTAATTTTGAGAAACGTTGTAGAGAAAGGAATCGACAGTGCACATAGTCAAATTTCAAGGGTAAGAAGATCGATCACTTAATATCGAGGCAACTAAGGAACATAAAGGATCCTCATCTGAGCTCGATCGATCTGATCGAGATCGATGAGGGCTCAGATACAAAGATAGAGGATTTTCTAGTTCAAGAAGATCCAGAACTGTAGGATTCCAAGAGGGAAGTTACCAGTCCTACTGAAACTTATGACTTCGTGACAAATTTTCCACCATGCCTTCAAGGAAAAGAAGGGTTCTCCGATATAAGGCATGATTTGAAGAAAACGACATATAAGACTGATGCACACATGGTCAAATACGTCCTTCATCGTTCTGCCACCTCCCCTGTCCACTGTGATGACTGTTACATTTGGGTTGAGCGTTATTACACTAACATTCTTATCCTACAAGCCCTAATCAAATCTCTTACTGCTCAGAACGATTTCTTGAGGCAAGAAAACCTTGATCTCAAGGTGTACGCAGAAAGGAAGCCGAAACACATCAAGAAATCCAGAAACATAGTTATCAAAAATGAAACCAATGTCAAGGCAGTAATAAATTTTGAACTACCCAACCCCTCTTTAATTCACTTCTAACGGTAAACAATTCGATGTTCTTTTTCATTTCTATTTATGTTATCTAATTCAAAATAAATTGATTTGAAGTTTGATTTGATTTAATAGAATTAATACTGGCTACAAAATCTTCGATTATGTAGCCAAGTCTTTTTTCTTATAAAAATTAGTAATTAGTTATGATTAATTGTTTTTCTAATCTATTTGGTTTTTTTTTTTTAGGAAATTGGAGATGATGCTACTAATTACTAGGAGGAGATGTCTTTCAATTATACGCAAGTGATTAGCAGTTTCTTTTTTTTCATGTTTTATAGAAACTTTGATATATTTTTTAATAAACCAACTTTGTTATAAGTGGTTCCCAATCCACTATTTTTGTAATGTTGCTTGATTTTAGGAGATCCATCTCTATCCTGTGAGATATGAGTATGTGATCCCAAGTCACTTTAAATATTGTTCACTTTGTTATTAAGAGGATCATCTTTGCTTGCAACAGATTATGGACATACAATTTCCATAACTGAATGGACAAGTTGTCCGCAATTCGGCTTTAGACCAATGTGAAGATTTTTTATTTATGTTTTGTCTCTTATATTTTGGAATATTAATATGTTGCATAGATTTAGCCTCCATGACATATAATGTTCCATTTTATTTAGTTCTTTAAATTTTGTCTACAATTGTTGTTTCATACATATTATATCTGTGATTGTTGTTTCAATTTTAATATCATGGTTTACGCTTGATGTTCAAATGATGTATCAAATGAATGCTCCACATTAAAATTTATTTAATTGTAATCATTCATCATTATAATATCACTGTATCTGCATGTTTAGTACTCTGTTCTTTTATCCTAGCTGTCAATAAACACCTTGAATTTTTTCAAGAGATGTTAGTACAAATTTGTCACGGATTTCTCTCACAGACAAGATAGCTGAAGGTTTGGATCGCACAAAGACATAGACACTGGATGAGACTAATTTCAGGTGAGTTTTATTCGCATTTAATTTCTGTTATTAGTCCATTTTATTAGTGAGACAAGACAGTTTGAATTGGTTGTGACCATTACTCTATCCTTGTTTCAGATTATGTTTTATTAACATTTTTTTAAGTTCTTAGATATTAGATTATAAAACAGAAAAATATAAAAATATGTGCTTTCTTTATCTACTTTCGAAAACAAGTACCAAACATTGATTTCTCAAGGCATTCATCAGAAACTTGCAATTGTAAATACTTTGTTCATAATCGCATATTTATATTTACATTTTTTGAAACACTTGTAAATAATTAGATTTACGTATATAGTATTATAGTTTCAACTTTAGATAAGTTTATTTCTTTGTTTTAGGACCCTATTTGGATAACAGAGCCATTAAACTTGTTAGAATAGATCACACCAAACGGCTTGGGTTAATTAGACAACCCCGGTTTGGATCTATTCTTCCACTAGATCTATTCTTCAATTGATGGCGCGTGAAGGTCGCAAGACTCCTCCCCCACACACTTGATCCCCTATTGTAATGCGTAGTCACTCAGAAAACAACGTTACATTTGAAACAACAACTACCTCAAACGATAACCCTGAGATTCCTGTTGAACCAGTGACACCAATTCCTCAAGGGGGCCGACGTCTAAGAAATTGTTCATTAGTCACTTATAACAATGCACAGTGCCTTAGCCCGTATCAGATAACTTGGTAGGCCACTTAATCAACCCTTTGACTTCTCAGATATCCGAGAACAACTTGAAGGCATTGGTCTACTCTCAAACCTGTTAGGTGAAAATACTACCAATCCTACTAAAATGCCTATCCTTGGAGCTGGAGGATCTGGTATTTCACCTTCCCCACTTGATTCATCTCCATCCTCTTCAGGAGGAGAATCTTCAGACAAAGACAGTTCCTCAGTAGGACCATCACACCCTTTGACACCACCAACACCCATGGAAAACCAAAAAAATCTCGCCATACCTTAGCTTGATCAAGATGTCGTGGTTGTACCCGGACCTCAACACCCACTACCAAAACATCTAGAGAAATGGTTACCCAAATTTGATCTGGATTCCAAACAATCCGCTGAAGACCACATCAAAAAATTTATGTTGGCCATTAGACTCCAGAGTGTAGAACACGAGGATGTATTATGTCGATTATTCCCTTATACTTTTGAGGGAAATGCCTCCACATGGTATTTCTCTCAACAGACCCAAACCATTTTTTCTTGAGACAATTTTGAAACTTGTTTCTTGGAGAAATTTGGGGATGATAAATCTCCAGAAGTCTTGGTTATGGAATTATCCAGCCTGAAAATGAATCCCAAGGAAAAAGTGAAAGACTTCAACCAAAGGTTTCTTACTTTAAGGAATAAAATCCCTGCAGATTCAATGCCTTCTGAAATTCTAATTATCACATATTACACCAAGGATCTACATAATAATATAGCAATTTGGGTCAAAAGGTGTAAAAAGAACACATTATTAGAAGCCTTTGAGGAGGTAAGCCAAATTTAAAAGGATATATTGAGCTTAAAAGACAATCTCAATAGCGAAGCTGAAATAGTTTTTGCCTCTAAAAAGAAAATAGAGATCCTTGCTAGAACCCCTCAAACTAAAAGTCAACCAGAAACCTTAGACTTAGAAAGATTGCAAAAAGATTTCCAAAAATTGTCTAGTCAGGTCATGGACTTGAAGAGATCAGTCGAGGAGGAATCCACAAGAAAAGGAAGTTTTAAACCTCCTTTTAGAAAACCTTTTCCTCCCAACCGGCCAAACTCGACCACTGAAGGTCTAAATTTCGAAATCTTGCAATACACTTTGCAAACCATCTTAAAAGCACATGATAATTCTACTTCTGTCCCTCTTGAAAGTTATGAAGACGTAGTTGAGGAAGAAGTACCAGAAGAGGAGGAATCATCTCCCAATATTTTTGGTCACTTCTCAGACAATATTTCCAAGCAAATTTTGAAACTGTTCACCCCTACAACACAAGAAGCAAAACACAAAACAAACCTTCTTCTGAAGTGAGCAATAATGTGTTTCCAAAACAGTCAAAGCAAGATGAAATTAAACAAATTTTATCAACCCCTGTTTTAGAATACGATTTAATTGAAGATCTGAAAAAACTAAGGGCCAATATTTTTTTTTTTTTGAGCTGCTGAAATTTCCCCTTATTTTGCAGAAAATGCTTCAAAGTATCGTTGAAAACAGTAAAAACAACGATCCTGGTAGCAAGAACACTGTAGAAATTGGTTAAAAAACAACCAAAAAGATCCCAACTAAAATGACATATGAACCTCCAGATAAAAGGGATTCAACTGAGAAAACTGTAGCAAATGTAGATAAAATTGTTTTAGGGACAACAACTAAAAATCGATAGAATTTTGTTGTTAACACTCAGAAAAATGTCCTGCCTTTCTTGTTAACCTTTGAAAATTTTAATAGGAATGTACATAATTGTATGGTTGATTTTGGTGCATCGTCAAACGTGATGCCTATATCTGTTTGTCAAAAAATTAATGCAGAAGTTAGACCTTCTGATCTCAAAATCATCTAGCTTGATCGAACAAAAGTTAAGGTAATTGGTGAGCTTAAGAATGTTCTGGTTAGATTATCTTCCAATCCTAAGGTTCATCAGATAATTGACATTATTGTTATTTATATCCCTGAAGTCTATGGTTTTTTTTTTAAAAGGGACTGGTCCGAGCATCTACATGGTTACTTTTTTACAGATTGGTCTCATTTGTGGCTGCCGAAAAATGGACAACCCAATAGAATTAAGATAAACAAAGAACGCTATCTTAAACACACCATGACAGATCTAAATGATGCAAACAAACCTTTCACTACATATGCTAATTCATTTGAAATGCAGGGAATGAATACCTTCTTTGATAACTTCATGACTGAAATTTCTCCTATCACTGATCCTGGGCAGAAATCAGAAGTTATGACTTGTACTCAGACAGCAGCTTTGCTGAGTGTGCCAAACAATGCTAACGAAGCTCAAATATGGTCATTGTACTTTGATTGATCCAAATCCAAAGAAGAAGCTGGTGCAGGATGTGTACTCATAGATCCCACAGGTAATAAGACTTTTATTGTCTGTCGGTTAGAGTTCGAGTGCACTAATAACACCATCGAATACGAAGCACTTCTACAAGTGCTTAGGAAGGATTTGGATATGGACGTGTGGAATTTAATGGTATTTGGTGATTCAAAAATCCTAGTTAGGCAAGTAAGAAACTCCATACATTGCTTATCACCACATATGAAAAGCTACCAAACTGAGGTATGGAGTTTAATGCAAACATTTTCAACATTTAACATAAATTCCATTCCTAGACTAAGTAATTCGAAGGTTGATTTATTAGCTAATGTCACTTCTAAACTATTGCCCACAGAAGGTATTTCTCCTAATGTGTTTTCGATTGAATTGTTGTTTAGGACGTCGATCCCGGATAACATCACCAATTGGAGAGTGTTTGACGATGACCAACAGATCATCAACTTCTTACACATGGAAGACACCTTCCAAGGTGCAATTATTGATGAAGGCACTCACGATGAGAACCTTTGAAACTTCACAGTAATATCATATCCTAGATCTCCTGAGTCGACATCTGATCTGGTAAACTCTATCCCCATATCTATTGTAAGACTAGAGAAATTTTATGATCTGCATGATAAATTTAGAGGGCCAGTTAATTGTAAAACGAACAGTTCTACTTTGATTTATGAGTTGGTTAATTTAGGAACAAAGGACAATCCTCAAAATATTAATTTGGGAACGGGATGCTTTGAACAAGAACAATCTACTTTCATAAAATTGTTTAAAGAATTTTAAGACGTTTTTGCTTAGACCTATGATGACTTGAAAACATTCGACCCTAACATCATACAACATGTCATCCCCATGAAACCCCAGACTCATCCTTCTCAACAGAAGTTGAGGAAGATGCACCCTAAATTAGAACCCACCGTTAAAAAAGAACTAAATAAATTACTATCTACAAAGATGATTTTCCCGGTAAGGCACACACAGTGGGTATCAAATCTAGTCCCTGTAAGGAAGAAAAGTGGTGAAATTCGACTCTGTGTCGATTTTTGAAACCTAAACCGAGCATATGATAAAGATAATTACCTTGTTCCTCCAATGGAACAAATTTTACAGCCGGTTTCTGGTTCTGAAAGACTGTCTTTGCTAGATGGATTTTCAGATACAGCCAGGTCCTCATGTCTCTCTCACATCAGCTTAAAACCACATTTCGCACCACATGGGGCACTGATTTCTACAAGAAAATTCCTTTTAGACTGATTAATGCTGGCACCAATTTCCAGAGAGCAATGGACATTTCTTTCTGTGGCCTCATAAACCAATCAGTCATGGTCTATCTTGATGATGTCATCATATTCTCTAAAAACAAGAAAGATCACTTGTCTCACCTCAGGGTTGTCCTAGAACGATGCCACAAATACAACATATCTCTCAACCCTAAGAAATTGGTCTTTGCAGTAGAACAAGGAAAATTACTTGGGTTTATAGTGTACAAAGACAGAATGATTATCGACCCTGAAAGAACCCAAGTTATTGCTAAGCTCTCCCCTCCCTCTTCCAAAAAATCCATGCAGTCCTTTCCGGGCAAGATTAATTTCATCATAAGATTTGTCCCAAGTTTCTCGGAAATGGTAATACCATTGAAGAAATTAATTAAGAAGGATGTTATGTACCATTGGGGACCGCAATCAAGTCAAGATTTTTACTCCATTAGAAAATCAATAGTAGAAGATCCTTCCTTGATGAGTCCCAATTTTTCTCAAGATTTCACTCTTTACACTTTTGCATCTGACCGATCTTATTTTGTTGTGTTAACACAGAAAAATGCTGAAAGAAATGAGATACCTATTGCCTTCATGAGCTCAACCTTCAAAGGATTATAGCTTAACTACCCAACACTATATCAACAAACATATGTTGTTTTTAAAGTAGTGAAACACTTCCAGTCATACTTGATGAAATCCAAAACCAAAGTTATTGTTCCTTACCCAGCAGTGAGAAACCTGTTAGTACAAAAAGAACTGGGTGAGAAGAGGGAAAATTGGATGACGTCATTACAAGAATATGACCTCAAAATATCCCCTACACAGATTGTTAGAGGTCAGGGCATGTGTAAACTACTGGCTAATTCGGTTGAAGAATAGGAAAGTCAAATCAACATCTTAACTGTAAATCAACATAGCCAAAAACAAATCACCCGTGCACAAGTTGTTGCTAACTCTTGGTATGAGAACATTAAATTTTATTTGACACATGGATATTCTCCTTGCTATCTTGATCCTAGAAACATAAAAGCATTCAGATTAAAATCTGCATCTTTCCAGTTAATTAATGATGTATTATTTCGAAAAAAAATTGATGGTGTTCTTATGCATGGTTTAGAAAAGGAAGAAGCGGAGAAAGTGCTATCTGAACTTCATGCAGGTGAATTCAGTGGTCACTTCGATGGAGACACCACTTCTCACAAAGTGTTAAGAGATGGATACTATTGGCTAACTTTGTTTAAAGATGCCCATACGTTGTGTCATAAATGTATAATCTGCCAAAAGGCTGTAGGATGGGTGAAAAATGTAGCATTTCCTTTGCAGCCTATCACTGTAGATTCCCTTTTTCAACAGTGGGGTCTTGACATCATAGGACTGATTAACCCTTCTTCTTCACAGCAACATAAGTATATCATTACATCAACGGATTATTTTACCAGATGGTCTGAAGCTACATCTTTGAAAGTGGTGAATACAAATCAGGTAGTATCTTTCCTCAACTCTCATATCATCACCCGATTCAGAATTCCTGAATGTTTGATCTTTGATAATGCCTCTTAATTTTCATCCCTCGATATGAACATCTTTGCCTTGGAAAAAGGTATTAAACTGAAATATTTTTCCACCTACTACCCTCAAGGAAATGGTTTAGCAGAATCAACAAACAAAAATTTAATCAAGATCATTAAGAGGACAGTTTCAAAGAATCATAAGAACTGGCACAATGCAGTATATAATGCACTTTGGGTTGATAGAGTGACACCAAAAGCCTTTGTTGGTAATTCCCCTTTATTTCTCATCTATAGAAGAGAAGCAATTCTTCCTCTACATGTTTTACTTCCCTCTCTGCAATTGTCACAAAAAGTTCAAGAAGAAGAGTGCCCCCCTCTAGAAATTCAAATTAACACCTTGTTAAAATTGGAGGAAGTAAGGGAACAAACAAAATAGAAACTGGATGTGCATCAACAAATTGTAAAAAGATGGTTTGATTCAAATTCTTATTCAGATAGGAATTTCGATGTCGGAGATTTGGTTCTCAAGTGGGACAAAACTCACGAGGGAAAAGGGAACACACCAAGTTCTATAATCTATGGTTGGGACCATTTGTAATTTATGAAAAATTAGGTCCCAGCTCTTTCCATCTACACAATTTGGAGGGACAGCCAGACACTTTCCCAATGAATGTCCAGGCTCTCAAAATGTATTTCACCTGATGATTCCAGGTCCACCTCTTTGTATGTGTTTTTGTTTTGTTCTAATTTTCTTTTCTGTTTTTCATTTTGGTTCTTTTGATTTTGCTTGTTTTTTATTTGTTTCTGAATAATGA
>JASDQU011174983.1:16907-26956 GCA_032191745.1 Picea mariana
ATCTCAAGAGGATACGATTATCATTAATAAAACTCTTAACGTTGTCCCTGTTTTCTAAGAAAACAACTCAATTATACCTTCCTATCCTTGAGATGGTTTCTTAATAGAAATCTAAGTGTTTAGATCATGGTAAAGATCATCAAATGAGAAGATGAATTATATAAGATAAAATTTTGTTTTCAAAATCTGAAATTTCCAATATCACCCTGCTCTCTTGAATATCATAAAGTTTCTGCAAATTTGAAAATTAATTCTAGAGAGTTGAAAGCACTGCAAGGTTTGGGGAGTATTTTGTAAACCCGCCGAGACAGTGAATAGGTCTTCTATCAGTGGGTAAATGCATGCATGATACCAAGGAAACTTCGGTGGGGTACTGAACAGGCCTGTTGGCAGCGAAGCAATGTTGGGTTTAAGAAAATTATCAGGTATGTCTTTCATAATTGATCAAAAGTAAATATGTTCTTTATCATAGATGTATGACTCTTGGACAGGATAGGGGTGTTAGAGTGGGTTAAATGACATCCCTGTTGAGGCTATGGATGCCTGCTGGCAGTAGTGGCCCTATCAATAGTATCGATGGCAGTTTCCTAAAACATCGTTTCGCTCGTAATTTAGATTTGATACTAGATAACATTTTTGATAGAAACACATTGGATGTTGGACTATGTCATTTCCTGAGTTTTGATCCAAACTCTTGATTTGTTTTCAACTGCATCTCAAATATTCATTTTTTTTATTCATCCTAACATGAAATTTCGGTGATGCAGAGATAACTGCGTCGCCTAGTACGTTGCCATTGTTGGAAGAAATACATCATTTTTTATTTTGTACACGATTGAAAGAATTTACATTTTTATGTAGCTGCCATCAACCCATCTATAAACACTTTTCTGAGTTTATTATGACCAATTGGGTTAAATCCTACTTCATTAATTTTTACTATTTTGATTTTCAATTGTTTTATCTTTAACTCATGTCTACAAGCATGAATTAAACATAAAAATTGGCTTGTTGTTTTAATATTTGTTGCCTTAAGTATATCGTTCAAAAAACCATTCATATGAAATAGAAATACAAATCTTATAAAATGGTTGTTAGACCCATTTTTTTGTTCTAATAAGATTATTGTTTCAATGGTTTGATAGTTTTCGATTTGTGAAGAGACTTTGATATTTTGGATAGTCCAGTCACAAATTCAATGGTTGTAACAACAATCATACAAATGAATACACACCTGTTGTACGCACGTCCTCACTGGATTAACATATTAATGAGCCTTTCATTACATGCATAGGGTTTCAATACTCTATACATTTGGATCTCATCAAAAGGGATGGAAAGGATTACAATCAAACCCTTGGTTTTTACAACCACTATTTGAGTTATGATAACACATAAGCTATGTTATTTTTATGTCTTCACTCTCCACTCGGACTTGATCCTATTGCTCCCACAATTCGACCCTAAAACTATCCAGAGTATTTCCTGTTGCATTCTGGTTACATTTGTCATGGTGCAGAACATTCTCTTGGATTCGAATGGATGCTAGGCTTTAGTTTCTCACAATGATGTGATTAAGGACCTAAAAAGCCAGGGTTGGGATGTTTTCCTTAGGAAATTTGAGGGTTATAATCTTCAAGTGGCTAAAGATTTCGTGCAAACCTTTGATGGTTGCAGAGCTAAAATTGGGGAAACACAGTTAGAATTGATCGAGGACTTTGTTAGCAAGGCGATAAGGCTTCAAGGAAAGGGTGAAAGGTGGTTAAAAAATGCCCGAATTGAAGGAGTCCTATGGGGTCTGTTTATGACATCCTGAAAGATCAACTGATGTGAAAAATGTATCCCTATCTCCCTGGTAAAACCTAGGTGGCATGAATTATTGTTAATTCTCAAACAATTTGTGACATGTGAGGTTCGATACGGATTGGTCTTCCTCTACCATATCCGTTTACTCATGCATTTCATTGGTTTTGATTTAGATATGCCATTTTATTTGTTGAGAAGCCTCTATAAAATGCCCAAAAGATATAAATGACAAGGTGTTGATTCAAGCTTGTTTCATCAAGGATTAGTTAAGATATTGTTGATACATCACATGTCGACTGTAGGTGACTTTTGGGAGAATTTTTGATAAGGAATGGTTTTTCCTAGACTGTTCCTACAACAAACCCTAACTGAGAGCAACCACAGATTGAAAACCAGTTCAATATTTCAATCAATGGACCGGACTTCTCCAACCAAAACCTTATGCATGTAGGGATGCTGAGTAAGTTTTCACCTAAAGGATTTCCTGAGCAAGAGACTGTTGAATTAAAGGAAAATAACCCTCTTTCACATGTGAACGATGCTGGTGTTAATATTGATTTTGGGAAACGTTGTAGAGAAAGGAATCGACATTGCACATAGTCAAATTTAAAGGGTAAGAAGATTGCTCACTTAATATTGAGGAAACTAAGAAATATAAAGGCTCCTTATATAAGCTCAATCAATCCAATCAAGATCGATGAGGGCTCAGATCCAGAGATAGAGGATTTTCTAGTTCAGGAATATCCAGAACTGCAGGATTCCAAGAGGGAAGTTTCCAGTCCTACTGAAACTTATGACTTCATGAAAAATTTTCCACCATGCCTTCAAGGCAAAGAAGGGTTCTCCGGTATAAGGCATGATTTGAAAAAAATAACATATAATATTGATGCACCCATGGTCAACTACGTCTTTCATCGATCTGCCGCCTCCCCTGTCCACTATGATGACTGTTACATTTGGGTTGAGAGTTATTACACTGACATTCCTATCCTACAAGCCTGAATCAAATATCTTACTGCTCATAATGATTTCTTGAGGCAAGAAAACCTTGATCTCAAGGTGCATGCAGAAAGGAAGCCTAAATGCATCAAGAAATCAGGAAGCATAGTTATCAAAAATGTAACTAGTGTTTAGGCAGTAATAAATTCTGAACTACCCGACCCGTCTTTAGTTAACTTCCAACAGTAAACAATTTGATTTTATTTTTCATTTTTATTTATGTTATCTAATTCAAAATAAATTGATTTGAAGTTTGATTTGATTTACTAGAATTAAGACTGGCTACAGAATCTTCAATTTTGTAGCCAAGTCTCTTTTCTTATAAAAATTAGTAATTAATTATGATTAATTGTTTTTCTAATCTATTTGGTTTTGTTTTCTTTAGGAAATTGGAAATGCTGCTACTAATTACTGGGAGGAGATATCTTTCAATTATACGCAAGTGATTAGTAGTTTCTTTTTTTCTTCATGTTTTATAGAAACTTTGATATATTTTTTAATAAACCAACTTTGTTATAAGTGGTTCCCAATCCACTATTTTTTTAATGTTGCTTGATTTTAGGAGATCCATATGTATCATGTGAGATATGAGTATGTGATCCCAAGTCACTTTCAATATTGTTCACTTTGTTAGTAAGAAGATCATCATTTCTTGGAACAGATTATGGACATGTAATTTTCAGAACTCAATGGATAAGCTGTCTGCAATTTGCCTTTAGACCAATGTGAATCTTTTTCATTTATGTTTTGTCTCTTATATTTTGGAATATTAATATGTTGCATAGCTTTAGCCTCCATGACATATAATGTTACATTTTATTTAGTGCTTTAAATTTTGTCTATAATTGTTGTTTCATACATATTATATCTGTGATTGTTGTTTCAATTTTAATATCATGGTTTACGCTTGATGTTCAATTGATGTATCAAATGAATGCTCCACATTAAAATTTATTTTATTGTAATCATTCACCATTATAACATCAATGTATCCGCATGTTTAGTACTCTGTTCTTTTATCCTAGTTGTCAATAAACACCTTGAATTTTTTCAAGAGATGTTAGTACAAGTTTGTCGCAGATTTCTGTCACAGACAAGATAGTCGGAGGTTTGGATCGCATAGAGACATAGACACTAAATGAGATTAATTTCAGGTTAGTTTTATTCACATTTAATTTATGTTATTAGTCTATTTTATTAGTGAGACAAGATAATTTGAATTGGCTTCCATTACTCTATCCTTGTTTCAGATTATGTTTTATTAGCATTTTTTTAAGTTCTTAGATCTTAGATTATAAAACAAAAAATATAAAAATAAGTTCTTTCTTTATCTACTTTTGAAAAAAAGTACCAAACATTTATTTCACAAGGCATTCATCGGAAACTTGCAATTTGTAAATACTTTGTTCATAATCGCATATTTATATTTACGTTTTTTGAAACACTTGTAAATAATTAGATTCACGTATATAGTATTATAGTTTTAGCTTTAGAGAAGTTTATTTCTTTGTTTTAGGACCCTATTGGCTAACAGAGCCATTAAAACCATCAGAATAGATCACACCAAACTGCTTGGGTTAATTAGACAACCCCGGTCCAGATCTATTCTTCCAGTTGACGGTGTGTCACTTACGCCGGTCAACAAGACCCCATGTTCACCTTTCAACCTCACATGATACACATGTGAGGCATCATAGACCTAATGATTTCCATGGCCTCATACCCATAATGAATTTATGGTATTGGATGTTATAAGTACTTCTAAAGAGAAAGTGGCTAAGGAATCTCCTTTTTGAACTTCTTCATTGCTCCCCATCCCATTGAACTTTTTTTTCTTTTTTTTTCTTTTAGTGTTTTCCCCCTTGAATTGAACTTTTACCTCACCTCACCCTTGTAATCATTACATATTTTATTCCTTGTAGTAACATGAATCAAATTTGACCTACAATATACATTAATATCTAAATTAAATATTTATCTAATAAAGCACACATACAATGGAAAAAGTTACATTAATGATCTTATAAATTTCTCAAAAAACGTATTTAGCTGATAAAACACTAATCCAATGAGAATTGTATGGTCTTGCATTTTCTTTCACACTTAGGTTCAATTGTAAGTAGAAAATATATGCATATTTGAATGGTATGGAAGTTAGATCGTTCAGTTTGGGATATTAGTCCCCACTTGTTTTTCTTTGGTTGTCCTTGGTAAAATATAAGAAAGGAGAAAAATGAGTTAGGACCTTCACATTGACCAACCTAGTTTATTTAGTTTGAATAGAAAGTAATTAAGAAGGAAGCTAGAAGACACTTAAAGTTTTCCATGCCCACCTTTTATCACTTGGAAACAACTATCAAAATTGAATCTTTTCTAGTTATTTGAAGGGTTTTAAACATGTTTTATAAGGATAATTCAAAAAACATCCTTCAAAAGAAATGTAAATTGTTAAAATCATTTGTCATTTATGAAGGACAACAAATATCATAAAATATTAAAGGAAGGGTCATATTTTGAATGAATTTTAATATTTGGATGGTCAATGATCATTTCTTAATCACACAACACTTCTCTTTGGGATATAAAGACTAAATCATCTCTATTCTAGTCATCTCTTATATATTCTCTGATAAATATGCTACCACCATATTGATGTATGTGCTATTTTAAGTATCACTTAATGAAATCTTACCAAAGAAGCTCACCCACCTTGTTTGTGTGAATCCCCACTTGAATTCATTTTTTATAAGCATTGTTGATTCTTTTCAATATGGGAATTGGCATCCCATTTAGTTTGCTTATCTCATGTTTTTGAATCCCACAATCATCATAATTTCATTTTATTTATTATCTTTGTCTCTAACATTTGCCACAATATCATTTCCTTGGTGGTATTGATGCTTAATTTCCTTTAGTTTCATGTTTCTATGGATCTTAGAAAACTCCAAATCATAAAAATATTAACCTAAATAATAAGAAATATATGCTATTATGTTAGATTTTAATCCTCCTAGAGACTTATAATGCAAGTAGGGTGTCCCATTGATTTTATAATATTTTGATGTAATTATCATGCTTCAACAAAGGTCTTCAGATCTACTACAATTTATTCTTTTCTAATGAGATCAATAATGAACAAGAATCCCATGGTTAATCAGGATTGCACATGTTCAAAATATGAATATGAAATGCAGTGCTCATGCATCGTATGGATACATAGATTACATCCTCTTTTATACAGGTGTTCACAAAAATGATGGATTTTGTCATTGTGTCTAAATTTTTATATTGTCATTTTTAACACTGTGAAATTCCTCCAGAAAAAACTTGATATAAATGTTTATTATTATTAATGTATGTATAACCCATCAAAATGTTATATTTAATATTACAAAGAATAATTATTATTAATTTTTATTCAAATTTCAACTTATCTATTTAATTATTCATTAAATTTTAACATTTTAAATAATCATAAGGAAACTGAGCAGTCCCGTGCCATTTATGATTCATGGAAACTTAGTCACCTCATGCATTAATTGTTGTCTCTTTCAACCATAAAACAAACTAAAAATGCAACAGAAAAATATATAAATTGAAAATCAGATGCCAGACATAAAATGATGAACACGGAGATTAATGTGTGTTATCACTGAAATTTCATCCGCAAGTGGTTACAGGAATCCAACATCTCCAAACACCTGTTTTTTCATTCATGGCCCAAAAATGAATTTCCAAAGGGCACAAACTATACAAATGGTTATAAAACCAGCATGCACTCAGAATATAAAGGAAGCGCACACACGTGCGCTATTCGAAAATGCAAGGAACATGTACATTCGCCCGATGCGTGACTGTGGACGCAGAAAGCTGCGCACACCTCAGAACGGTGCATTAATGACTTTGGTTGGCCTCCCACCCACTTCTGGTTCAGCTCCCAAATCAATTTGACCCCCAAATCCGACCTAAATTTGAGTGGGGGGCTGGTCAAAGACCTAAAGGTGCCCTAAAGGACCCCTTGTTCACACTAAAGACCGGTTGGATAATGCCTGAAAGATTTTCTATAAAAAGAGGACATGAGTGCACTATATTTTCAAGAATTTGTTTGTATTTTTATGCTTCCTCTATTCTCCTGCAAGGAACCTCTTTCCTCATTGGAACATACAAGCACCATTTCATTGGGCTATTCACATCACCTCTTGAGTGAATGAGCTTTGGATTTCTTCACCATTTCCTTTTAGTTTGTTATTTTTAAGAAGAGCTCTCTCATTGGGGGTTCAAGAGAACTCCCTTGGAGGAAGAGGGGAGCCATAAGTCTCCCTTTCTCTTTGGTGTTTGCCCACTAATACAATCTATCCATTGGTGGCATGAATATTGGTCAATTGCTTGGTTAATTTTTGTTCTAATTCCCTTATGCACTTTAGTTTAGTTTCTTTAA
Source organism: Picea mariana (assembly GCA_032191745.1). Classification (NCBI taxonomy): domain Eukaryota; kingdom Viridiplantae; phylum Streptophyta; class Pinopsida; order Pinales; family Pinaceae; genus Picea; species Picea mariana. The sequence goes on from JASDQU011174983.1 coordinate 24,151, forward strand.
TTGTTGTTATCTTAGTTGTTTGTTTATTTCTAACTCTTGCACTAACTCCTGTCCTATCCAGCTAACCCAACTGGACTTTCAAGTGTCCCTCTTTTGCTCATTTAGGTGACGAAAATGGTACAACAGATTGGTGACTCTGTTGGGGATAGGTATCAATTTCCTCCCCATTTGGGTTGTTTGAGCAGTTATTTTTTATTTATTTAACTTGCAAGGATCATAACCAGCCCAACCCTACCTGTAAAAAGATAAATTCAGAGCTAAGATAAGAGAATTCCATTTGAAATTTTCTTCGCGACTGCGTATTAGAACGTGTGCAAGTTTTTCAGCCCACAGGCACATCTTTGGAGCACGTGTGCCAAAAGAACTGTTTTTTTCAGCGCATTCTGAGAACTTCCACCAACAAGTCATTTTTTATCTGTGCATTGGCTTCACATGCGCCTCTGTCTACTTTGCGACCCGCGCATCTGTCCAGAAATTCAACATTGTAAGAGCTTTTTGTGATGCTTTGAAGGCCCATAGCCTTATAAATATTGATTCTATGCAATTTTCAATATGCACCACACTTATATTCCCTCTCCACGTGAAGGGTTAGTCAAAACATAGGCACTTAAGGGGTCAAAATCCATATTTTTCCTCTTTTTTCTTTCATTTTACCACATGGATGGCTTGCTTTGATTGTACAAGTTAAGTTGGAATCATTCAATATCACATATATGAACACTTGAATTGGGACCATAAATCAAACTTCAATCATAGAGTATGCTCTTCTTTCGCACCATAGAGTGATCTTGAGAATAAAAAAAACGATTGAAGGAAGATTTCATCTTTCTTAAGGACAAAATATTTAGGAGAGGACAACAACCCCCTTTGGGACTCCTCTTAGTTTCTTTTCAAAAACATCTTAAATTTGTAAGGGCCCACACATGCCCACATTTTGCAAAGATAGGCTAGTTTTGAAGCTATTTTCTTACTCTACATCACTAGGGGACTTTAAATATTATTGTAACGGGCCCATACAAGCCCACATATCCACAATATAGGATAGTCTTTTGAAGCTTTATTAGATCAAATCACATTACAAATTTTAAAGGATTGGTAAGGACCCACATGTCCACATGCTAGTTCTCTAGGGACTTTAAAATTCCACAAGGTTGTACCAATGGAATCTAGTAAGATAGGTAATCAAGACTTGTAAGGACCACATGAAGTTCACATGCTAGAAGGTGACACCTAACTTATTAAAAATTTGGCACATTTTATCACTTGATCACACACAAAGTCACTACTCACTCACATAGTTTCATCATGAATTGTGAAGGTTGAAGTAAGTTTCCCCCAAAGGGATTCCAAAATGCCCCACCCTTTTCTTGAAGGAACTATCCACTCCCACTTAATTTGAATGAGATTGGTTCACACCCCCAATCTCACAAACAACCACATCTAAATTTTTTCTAAAAACTCACTAAGTTTTCCTCCATAGGAGATGCCAAAAGAATTTTTTTAGTCTAGGTTCGATCTCGGGGATAGGCATCCAAATAACACCCCGTTATCTGGTTCTCACATCTTCAAACATTAGAAGTTGTCAAATAGGGAACTTTAAACACTCTAAGTCAAGTGTTCCTAACATGATAAGGAAGGGAGATACCTGTGAAGGGTCGAAGGCCGAGGTCTAGTTGTTCTATGCATCCCCCCTTGAGGCACCCACCTCTTGGATAGGATCTAGCCCGTGATCCATTTCTAAGGCCGAAAATCTAAATGTCGCACTTTGATCGAGGTACCTAGTGTAATGTCCATATATTTCTAAACATCATTAAGTTTCCTAAACATTTCCATTTCGTAAACTAAAACAATAACTTCTTAACATAATAGAAATTTTCATGACAACAACTTAGATTTATCACTAAATACTGATTTCAAGACAGAAAGAAACAATTACATAACTTAACAAGTACCTGGATTTGATGATAATTTATGTTCCCTCCTTGCCTTGCTGCTGTCCTTCTGCTCCCTGCTACACAGATCAACCCTGCCACAAACAAAAAAATATCTGCCCAAAACTATTGTCCTCCCTGCCAACTAGGAAAACTACCTAGCTCCAGGATATCTAAGGATATCTTGGCCCTCCGTGCCCAAAACCTCCAGCAACTCGGTGCCTCCCCTGATCAAAAGCCACAGTCCAGAACACTCTGTTCCTTGCTCCCAGCAAGCCAACAGTCCACAGAGAATACAACAGGCTCACAACCAATACCATAGTGCACAGCAAATACCACAGTACATAGAAATTCTTCTCACGACAAAATGAAATGGTTCTCGGCCCATACAACTGGCTCAGCAATAGCGTCTGCAGCATCCATCCCCGCCGAATGGTGCACACATCCCCCACTTCCCGTCCCTTATTCCTCCCTGCCGACTCACGTAATTACTCCTCAACCACCCCCATCCTCCGTCCTTCGTCCCCCCGTTAATGTTTTTATTTTCTCAAGATTTCTGGGCTCCCGCCCTGCATACGCAACCCCCATCTACATACGCGACCCCTGTTATATCATTTCTTTTTTTTTGATCTCTTAAATTTATGTCTCAAGTCAGTAAATGCAGTCTGCAGTTCAATATTATTTTATTAACCACAATTATTCTCTTTAGTTAAATCTCACTTATTAATCTTTAACCATTTGTAAATTTAGGGTCGTTACACACACCCACCCTTAAAGAAACTTCATCCCGAAGTTAAGGTGTCGGATGGTACAGAGGAGAAGAGCATGGTTCATACGTTCACAGCAAGTAACTGACAATATCAGTAAGTAAATCA
>JASDQU011174985.1:0-26955 GCA_032191745.1 Picea mariana
TGCTGCAGAAAATAGAGACAGCCACAAGGTTATCACAAGTAGTGGAAGTTCTTCATGCATGATGAGCAAATGTGTGTGTGTCAAAGCTAGAAGCCGTTGAAAGGGGATCTACGACATCAAGGCTCAGGTTGTATATTTCTCTTTCAGTTAATATAATACATGAATGTGTCCCTTTCCCATAATGATGATATCATCTTATTACATGATTCCTTGATCACATGTATAGTTTAGAGTTTTGAATATATTAATGTCTTTGCTGTGATTGGTTTGTGTTGTTGTGATTGAACGACGCAAGAGCATCGTAGCAGGGCGAGGATAAACAGAGATAAGGAGATCTTTCATAAAGTAAGTACATCATCCTTCTTCTCTTGTCCATTCAATACTTTAGAACTAGGGAAAGAGTAGTATTATGTCACAGTTTGTTCCAGATCCAGGTGGATCTGGGGAGATTGGTCTGTGTCCGCACTCACGAATTTATCCTTGAACAAAATTGGCGACTCCACTAGGGACTCATCCCTTAGTTATTTTTGGTTNAATGTCTTTGTTGTGATTGGTTTGTGTTGTTGTGATTGGACGACACAAGAGCATCGTAGCAGAGCAAGGATCAACAGAGATAAGGAGAGCTTTCATAAAGTAAGTGCATCATCCTTCTTCTCTTGTCCATTCAATACTTCAGAACTAGGGAAAGAGTAATATTCTGTCACAGTTTGTTCCAGATCCAGGTGGATCTGGGGAGATTGGTCTGTGTCTGCACTCACGAATTTATCCTTGAACACTCTTAATTAAACAAAGCATTATATTTTTAAGAATTTCACGACTTCAGGAGTCAAGGTTTAAGAATCTTTGAGGTCGAGTCTTTTATTTCCTGAATCACGACTGCTTAACACTTCGTTAAATATGTTTAAAACTTAATTAATCGTGATTAATGAGGGAGTCTTAGGAAAAATGCGTCGGGATTTTGGAATGCAACTCAAGTTGAGAAGGCCGAAAAAGAGACACGCGGCAAGTTTAGAAAGTCGTTTAACGTTTTTAATCGTTATTTTTTATCAGTTGATTCCCTTTAAGCAATCACTTACTCGAGGCTTCGGTACCAGGACTTGGGAGTTGTTATCAAAAATCGTACTTCACGATTAGCCAAACTTCGAAACCTGAAAATCCCGAAGGACACACGACTTTTTTTCATAGCTGGGGGCAGCTCTATAACCAGAGAACAACTGAGTTTTTTTTTTGGGTTCGAGGAGAAAAATAAACTCTGCTTCAACACACCTCAAAAGAATTTGTAAGATTTTGCAGAGATGTTAGGATTAAGAGGGATCTCACCACTCCCTATAATCCTCAACAAAATGGTGTAGCAGAAAGAAAGAATAGAACAATAATGGAAGCAATGAAGACTATGATCTACGATCAATATGTTCCAATGCACTTATGGGATGAAGAAACAAGAACAACAATTTATGTCCAAAACATATTATCCCATAGTGCACTTGGATTCAAAACCCCCAAAGAAAATTTCTCCAGAAATAATCCAGAAGTAATCCATCTCAAGATATTTGGTTGTCCAGTGTTTGTACACATTCTGAAAGAAAGGAGAACTAAGTTGGATCCTTTAGGAAAGAAGGGAATATTTGTTGGATATTGTGAGGTCTCTAAGGCCTTCATAGGTTACATAACACTCAATAAATCAAGGAGATGCCAGCTTGAAGAATTATATGAAGAAGAACCTGTAGCTCCCAGAGTTGCAGAATCAGTGAGGGAAGTTACAATTACCCCTGATGATGAGATTCCAAAATATCATGATATGACAGAATCTCAAGAACCTCCCCAAATGATGATATCTCACAAGAAAAATCCATCTTGGGAAAGGGAACTTATTCAACATGGAGAGAAGTATGGTGCCTCAGAAGGAACCATGAGACAAATCAAGAAACCTAATCCATTCCCAGTTATATGGATTTGATGAGTGATCTCATAGAAAAGGAACCTACCTACTTTGAAGAATCCATTCAGAAGAAAGAATAGGTGGATGCCATGACAAAAGAATACCAATCCATTATAAAAAATGATGTATGGGAAATAGTTCTGAGATGGAAGAAAAAATGTGTGGTATCTTCCAAATGGTTATATAAGATAAAACATGCTACAAAAAAAAATATTGGAAAACATAAAGCAACATTTGTAGCTCATGGATTTTCTCAAAAGGGAGGAATTGATTATGAAGAGATGTTTTCTCCTATAGCCAGATACACTTATATCATAACAATCATAGCTATTGAAACTAAGATGAAGTGGAAGTTACACCAGATGGATGTGACAACAACCTTATTAAATGGTGTGATTGAAGAATAAGTGTATATATAACAACCACAAGGGTTTGAAGTTGAATATAGAAAAACTTATGTCTGGAGGTTAAAGAAGGCTTTGTATGGGTTGAAGAAAGATCCTAGAGCTTGGTATGGAAGAATTAATAGTTTCCTCACGAGATTTGGCTTTACCAAGAGGAAAGTTGATTGTTGATTCTAACCTTTACTTCAAGGTTATGAATGATGAGCCAGTTATATTTTTGTTGTATGTGGATGACTTATTATTGATTGGAAAAGAAAATCTCATCACTGATTGTAACAAGAATCTCGCTACAGAGTTTGATATTAAATACCTAGGTCTAATGCATTATTTCTTAGGTCTTGAGGTTTGGAAGAGCCCAGAGAATATCTTCCTTAACCAAGGGAAGTATATAGTTGAAATACTGAAGAGGTTTGATATGTTGGAATGTAAATCCATGAACACACCCATGGAAACAAAGTTGAAAATCTTGGTTAATACTTTGTCAGAATTGGTTATGTTATGATGTACAAACAGATCATTGGATCGTTGATGTATATGATGAATACCAGGCCAGATATATGTTTTGTTGTGAACACCTTGAGTCAATATCTGCTAGAGCCCATATGTGTTCACCTTGTTGCTGAAAAATATGTGATGAGATACCTTAAAGGTAAGTTGGCCTATGGTCTCTGTTATAATGGATATCATGAGTTCAAACTGGTTGGTTATAATGATTCATATTGGGCGGGAAGTGTTTCTGATAGAAAGAGAACTTCATGATGTTGTTTCAGTCTAGGTTCAAACATGACTTCATGGCAGAGCACAAAGCAATCCAATATTGCTCTCAGAACGAGAACAGAGGAACACATTGCAACATGTTCTACCAATTATGAAGCCATATGGCTTTGAAAGTTGTTGACAGGTCTATTCGATATAGAGATGGAAGCAACTGTGATTCTATGTGATAACCAGATTTCCATAAAGATGACGGAGAACCCTGTGTTCCATGACAAGTCGAAGCACATAGAAATACAATATCACTACATTCGTGATATGGTTTAGAGGGGAGATGTAAAGCTCCAATATGTTGGAACAGATGAGAAGGTTGCAGATGTGTTGACCAAGCCTTTGTCTCGTGTAAAGTTTGAATACTTTCAAGACAAGATTGGTATAGTCCAAAAGGACCTCCCGTGTGTTATCACCATAGTAATGTTTTGATGAATCCAAGTTTCATAACTTATCGAGGGATAAAAAGGTGTAGAGGCATGAAAATATGGAGGACGGGGCCACATTTTACAGAACAGGGCTAAATATAGCGGAGGCACGGAGTTGATGGGACCCGAAGGGCGACAGATATCAGGCACCGAAGATCAATCATCAGGGACCATATCGGGTGAAGAACCAGCATGGAGGTTAATTATTTGAGGGCGGGTCGATAGAAATACCACGATTTTGGCTCAGGACCATGTGGTGCCACCAGATGCATATCGAGGCGAAAAGAGGCCTACCCCAAACCTCTTTGCCTCGTCCCCGATAGTGGGAAGCGTATATAAAGGAAGGACCTTTGTCATTATTTTATGTTATTTCAAATCAATTGAACGTTAAAAGTGGTGCGACCGCTCCAGTCAAACCTAAGATTAACAGTGCACCAGATCCATGCATCTTCAGGCCATTCACAGGTATTTTTCATCATCACCATGGATCCTGTCATTTTGTCTGTAAGATATCAAGATTCCTCACCAAACGAAGAATCCCTAATCGATAGAGACTCTGATGTGTTCGACACCGTAATAACCATCTCACCTGTCTCTGTGTCCAGAGCCAATTTTTCAAATAATGTAGGGAGACATATGCCCTTCCTCAAAGCGGTCCAAACCTCCATAGTCCCTTATGCTATCGAAGTTGCATTCCCTTTTCCATAATTCATAGGTTGGTGCGCAAAACAATAATCACAGGAAGAAAGGGTTGTCTTAAATAAATTAGGGTGAAGGGTCATGTGTAGAGTAGATATCCCGTCAATTTGATACGCCCTCGGCATACCAGATTATCCCTCCGAAACGTCTGAACCCTTCGAGGAAGAAAATTTATTTACAGTTTACAGGGAATGTCCCCCCGAGGTCAAAACCCTATTTTTGCAGACAATCGTTAAACCCGAGAATTATTCTGAGAGTCTATCCTTGTCAATGAATGTGAGCATCGTGATTATTGAAGTCCAGTGGGCCTATTCCATACTCTGTCATTTTTAGGTTTAGATAATGACAAATATGTAGTTGAGTTCATGCTAGGTTTCCTGTTAACTTTATTCCAATCAGAGTTCAGTTAGTCAGTCTGTATCAGTTTTGATAAGTTCATAGTTTATAATGTACACAAATAACTAGTGAACTTCCAATCACTAAGGCACTTCAGGTATTACACATACCTACTGAGGATGTTCCTAGAGACAAACAAGATAGATTTCCCTGAATCAACATTCATCTCAATTGAATGCATAAGGATCACAATGCTCATTTTCATAAATAAGATCATGTCCAAAGTTTACATCCTGATATTCAATACTAGCCTGTCAAGAGTCCTGGAGGACATGAAAATTTATTTGCAGCCAAATACAGAAAACAGAGTGGGATATTGGGTGTTGTTCATGCATTCCACAGTAATTTGGGTATATGGTTTCCAAGAAGCACCTTACCTTCTGCCTATTTTTCTGACACCTAGAGTCTTTTCTATGGAATTCATCAGGAAAAGAGTCATCTCAAAGACATAACATTTTATGAAAATGCACAAAGGATCCAACCTGAAATTTCCTTTCATCATAGGACCCTCTGTTGTGAAGACTAGATCCTGCTTGTCTCAGATCCAAGCCAAACTCAAGGAGTTTGGATTTGCATAGCTACATGGGAGAAAATATGATCCACATCAGTTCATATCTAAAAGAATATTGATGAGAAAATAGGGCCCTTATGAACATGAGCATGTTGAAGGTTTTGACAAACTGGAAAATATAGAAACCTGTGGGGATATGGAAGCCATTTTGCAGCCTGATCAGACACAAAAAGTAAGGCCAATCCTACAACAAAATCAGACACAAAGAACCCCTCTAAGGATGATTATTAAAGCTCCCAAGGAGAGCATTTATAGAAAAAGGAGTAGTTCAAAGGCCTTGGGCACAATTAGTCAGCAAAGTGTCCCTAAAAAGATAAAGATCACACAATATCTACAGATAGTAGATCTAGAGGAAGAAGAAACTAAAGAGAAAATAAGTATGGATATGGTGGAGAGTGGCACTAGAAAGGAAGAATCTGGTAAAAGAAGCATGCCCCAAAGTGAAATCAGCTCAAGGGATTTTAGTAGCAAGAAACATGTCTTTGATAAGGCACCTGGAGAAATTTATCAATCAAGAGAAGATGTGGCAAGGCAATATGTTGAGAAAGGAAACCTGGCAATGAGTGAAATAAGAGAGTTGATACCTGAGGTAGAAATGATTTCTCAGCATAAGTATTCTATGTTCTCGGTCAGGGATATAGATAAAAAGACACTCAACATAGCAGTTGCAGATGAGGATAAAGTGTCTGAAGTTAAGTTGCATTATGAAAATATTAGTGCCCCAGAAAAGGTGAAATTCCACAAGAACACCAATGACATGTTGTATTCGGACTACCTAAGTCTGATCTTGAGGGTTTCAAGGCTGACAACTCATGCACTTAAGTTGGAGGGACAATTGAGGCAAGAAAAAGCATCCAACAGAGCTTGGCAGACTCAAGTCAAGAGATTAGAATCTGAAGGCCCTCAAGGGGTAAAGGATTCTTTAGAAGAGAAAGACAATATGATTCAAATCATGAAGAAAAGGATGAATATGTTTGCTACAGAGCACCCACAAACAATAGAGCTAGTCGCTCTAGAACATGAGAAGGAAGTATTTCGACAGGAAGCATTGAATTACAAAGCCAAAGTATTACAGCTGAAGAAAGAAAAGGAGAATTGGTCACAAGGGAAGACAAGAGCATCAGACATGGTTGTTGTTGTAACTTCTACTACAAAAATTGGGCCAAGCACTGATGGACTGCTTCAGGATATGTCGAATGTTAGCCTGAAGGTAGGAGAAATAAAAATCCTTAAGGGAGATATAGAAAATCTACAGCAAGAAATGAAAATAAAGAATGAGAAAATGGCCCAGTTCCAGAAGGAGAATCAAACTTCGCAGGAGAAAGTAGACAAGTTTAAGACGAGGTTGAAAGGTAAAGGAATTTTGTAGGGAGCTAAAGACGTAATATGGGACTCTATTGCCGTTGAGGCTGATAAATTCAGAGTGTACCTAAATTTCATAAATGACAAAGATAGCATGGCCATCACAGCCAGAAGCAGGTGCACTGTTGTGAATGAGACATTGGAGAAAAAAACCCTCAGAGTGGGCCTAGAATACTATAAATTTGCTGAATTTCATTCCCACTGCTAAACTTCATACCATTGGGGTCAAAGACAGGACTACACTGATCATTTGGGCCAAGAGAATTATTGTTAAGCATAATATTCTCAAGTCAGTTCAAGCCCATGCCATACAGATGGAGGAGAGTATACAGGAATTCAAGGATCTGTTTGAGAAATTGTTCATCAAAGGCCTCCCACCATTTTGTGATGGAAAAGAGAAATTATATGATCAAGAGGAATACAACTCTCTCCTCGCCCAATGCAGAATGGATCATTCCAAGTTTGAAGGCCTGGAGGAGAACTTGAAAGGAACAAATCTGGTGGAATATTTGGCCACAAATTTTGAGATCTTAAATCAGTTCAAGACAGTGAAGATCAGGTTTCCAACCATGGCTTATGCCACTTGCATCAACCTGGATATCCTGATAAAGGAAATGATGGATTACGATATCCCTTCTAAATTGCAATGGAAAGAGATCGTGTGGCTCGGCAAGACAAAATGCAATTTTACAGGAACCAACAAATATCCTCTAATTTTCACCAGGAAAACGAGTTTTAAACAATATCAAAGAAAGACAGATGGTGAAGACAAAATTCGAGCAGTCAGAGAAATCAATCGTTATCTTATGAAACGTTTTTGGTCAATCATTGTAAATCGGTTCACATAATGAGACTGTCAGTTGAAATTATTGTAGTCGATTTTAGAAGCTGAAACATTTCAGTTCAAAAATTGTAATCGGTTTCTAGTTAGAAGGAACTCTAATTGTATAAATACTAGAAGTTCCGAATGAATTAATGTTGGCAGAAGTGAAAGGGCACCTTCTTAGTTTTTCTGAACTACATTGTAATTTTCTGGAGCTGAATTGAATACATATATAGAAGATTTTGAAGTCTCTATGAAAAGATTCTAATGGTGGTGATATGAGTTTTGTCTTCTCTCATCGTATGTATTTATTGTGCTCTTTATTTACATTTGCATTGTCTTCTGTTTAATTGGATACTTAAAATCTCAGAATTCATTCTATGATGCTCTGGACTAAGAAATTTAAACTGTGTGAATTTCCTCTTAACTAATTCAGAATTCATTATAGTAATGCTCTGATGCAGTTATTTGTTTTGTCCTTCTTCTTACACTCTACTTAAATACAATTAACAACTCGGATTCATTGTCTCATTTAGCCTTTATCCTCTGGAGAGTTCTACTGGCTATTCATTGTTTTCATTCGCATTCATAATTTCGACTCCATATCCCTAAGAGTCCCTCCCCTTATTTGCCAGCAAAATTTATAAAAAACCCCAAAACAAAACCAAATCTAGCCATTGATTATCCAAGAAATATCAAGTGACACGAGAGAGCCCTCTCTGAGATAAGAAAGCTAGTGCCCAGCTCTAAAGCTATTTGAAACAATTACCTCTGTTTTTTCTATCAGCCGGATCAAATTTACAGAGTGCTAACATTCTAGTGTCGTTTCCAGGGAACGAAAGTGAAATCTTCCCTGGGAAAGAACAACTTAAAGCTTTGGATTTGATCCCTGAGGGTGAAAGTGGATCAAACACCTTATTGGATGAGATTATTATTATTACCCTGGTGACTCCATTTCCAAGAGACCAGTTGCACCAAGCAGTGTGAGCTAGAAATCCTGGCTCCCAAAAGAATTCACACCAGGAGAAACCCAGACCTAGAAGTTGCAATCCCTGTGTCTGATCCTGAAAAGATTGTACACAAAAGAAAAAAAAAGCAAATAATCCCAGCTTTACACTTATATAGATATCTATCCTTGCCCAAATATGGAGTAACAAGCATTGAATATCTTGAGTTCGATGTGAAATTTGAACAAACTCTATTCAGAACAAAATCAGAATCTTGTTTGAACGAGACCATATTTGACGAGAAGAGGTTCTAGGATTTGATCTTAGTTGCCTCTACTAAAACTCTTATGATCCATGCTCAAAACTAACCACCACTTAAATTCCTCACAACAGTTATGGCATCTAGGTTTTCCCCCCTTGTACTCCCTGATCAGTTGCACGATTTTCCCCGGGAGAATAATCTAAGGATCAAATTGTATGATGATGAAGGAAGTGTGTCAGCTCAAAAGAATATAGACTCATTTAACGATTTTATAGACTTGGAAGAAGTAGACTTTGAATATGCAAAGATGAGATTGTTTGCACAGAGTCTCGCAGGAGAAGCGATAAAGTGGTTCAGAGCTCTCCCGACAGCCAGTATTGTAGATTTTGAGGCCTTCGAAACCATTTTTATCACCAAATGGGGTGATAAGAAAAACCCCTTTCAATTGTTGACTCAGTATAACAATATGAAGAGGTCACCTAACGAAACAGTGCAAGAATTTTCAGCCATATTTGTAAAGGTCTATAATCTGATTCCTATTAAGGTAAAACCCCCCATAGAGCCGCTCAACTCAGATATGTTGATTATTTTGAGAGTGATTTTGATTTAATATTGAGGGAGAGAATATATGATTCATTAGATGTCATGATTAATGATGCAATAGAAGTAGAAGTGAACCTAATGGCTTCAGGTAAGATCAAATCTAACTCTGATAGGGACATGAAAAAAATTCAAGATAAAGCAAGGCCTTCAACCTCACAAACATTAGAAGAAAGGTTTGAGGCAATGATGAAAAATATGGAAAATATGATGGAGAGAATGGATTTGGATAACAAGCCTAACACCTGAGAACAAGCTAATGCTCCAATCAGAAACCAGAGGAGACCAACAATCCCACAAATAAGGAAAATAAAACAGGGAAATCAAGGAAACCAGGGGAATCAGGGAAATCAAGGAAACTAGGGGGATCGGCCAATCAGACCTCCTTTCCAAATCAATTATATGAATGATAATTATGATGGATATTTTGAAGACAATGTGCATTGTTGCGATGGTGGTGAGGCTCCAGAGGTATTTTTGACCAAAGAAGAGAATGACCAGTTCATGGATGCTAACAATATTTTTATGTAGGAAAATGATGATAGGTTGTCAGCAGAGATAGAATATTATCAAACAAGGCTACAGAATGCCATCATGCAGTTCCAGAAACAGTATAATATTAGAAGCAAAAAGGCACCTGAAAACCCTCCAAAGAAAAATCCTGCCAAAGAAGCTCAGAATAACATACCCTCTTCAAGCCAAACCAAAAAGGACTCTGCTATAAAATATGCTGCAGACAAAGGAAATAAAAAAAAAGATCCCCAAAAAAAGGTACCTGGGACAAAGAAGGAGACAAACTTCAAAGAAGTAGAAAAAACAACATCCTCCTTTAATTTTGAAAGTGAGATGGCCAAGATCAAAATCTTTATACCATTTAATGAGTTGATAAAGAACAATGAGTACAGAAATCAAATCATAAAAATGCTCAAGACAGAGCAAACCTTTGATACTTTGAATGTACAAGATGATCATCCTACTCTCTTATTTGTCCCATGGGTAGAAAATAATGGAGATACTGAAGAAGTTCCCCCTTTTTATGTTAGCCTAAAGATCCATGATATGACCTTACACAATGCCATGTTAGATTCTGGAGCATCTCATAACTTGATGCCTAAGGTGGTTATGGACCAATTGGGCCTAGATATCACAAGGCCTTACAAAGACCTATTCTCTTTTGATTCAAGAAAGGTGAAGTGCCTAGGTATTTCAAAGACATGGTGGTGTCTTTAGCTCAAATTCCAGCAAAAAATATGGTTATGGATGTAGTAGTTGCAGATATTCCTCCTAGGTTTGGCATGTTATTATCCAGGTCATGGGATGCAAAGCTGAAAGGAACCTTACAAATGGATATGTCATATGCAACCATCCCTATATTTGGTCAAGATAGGAGATTATATAGAGAATTTTTGTTGAAATACATGGTCAGCAACAAGACAAAACCAAATAATCATTTTTTTTTTGCATGAAGAAATTGAAATAAAGTAGTGTAACTGAAGCTCGAGGTGAAGGCCCTCAGTTATATTGAGTAGATTTTGAATTTTTTGATAAAAGTTGATAGATTCATATTGCAAGAATAAATTATAGCCCAATGGGTAGGCACTCGGTCTACTGTTCTTTGCTACCTCGTAGGGAGGATAACATCCCTAGTTGGAGCCCATGTTATCACCATAACAATTTTTTGATGAATCCAAGTTTTGGAACTTAGCGAGGGGATAAACAAGTGTAGAGGCATGACAAGCTAGAGGCCAGGGCCACCTCTCATGGAACAAGGCTAAATCTAGCGGAGGCATGAAGTTGATGGGACCTAGTGGGCCACAGATCTTAGGCACCGCAGATCAACGGTCAGGGACCATATCAGTCGGAGAACTAGTGTGAAGGTTAATTGTTCAAGGGCGGGCCGATAAAAATACCATGGTTTCGACTTGGGACCATGTGGTGCCACCAGATGCATATCGGGGAAAAAAGCGGTCTACCCCAAACCACTTTGCCTCATCCCCGATAACAGGAAGCGTATATAAATGAAGGACCTTTGTCATTAGTTTATGTTATTTCAAATCATTTGAACGTTAAAAGTGGCGCAACCGCTCTAGTCGAACCTAAGCTCAAAAGTGCACCAGATTCACACATATTCGACTCATTCTCAAGTATTTTTCATCATCTCCATGGATCCTATCATTTTGTCTGTAGCAAAGCAAGATTCCTCGCCAAACGAAGAAGCCCTAATCAACATAGAATCTGATGTGTTCGACACTGTAACAACCGTCTCACCCGTCTCTGTGTCTAGAGCCAATTTGTCGGATAATGTAGGGAGACAGATACCCTTCCTTGAAGCAGTCCAAGCCTCCATAGTCCCTTATGTTGTCGAAGTTGCATTCCCTTTTCCAAAATTCATAGGTTGGTACGCAGAGCAATACTCACAGGAAGAAAGGGTTGTCTTAAATAAATTAGGGTCAGGGGTCCTGTGCAGAGTAGATAGCCTGTCAATTCAATATGCCCTCGGCATACCAGAGTCTCCCTCCACAGTGTCTGAACCCTTCGAGGAATAAAATTTAGTTACATTTTACAGGGAATGTCCCCACAAGGTCAAAACCCTATTTTTGCAGACAATCATTAAACCTGAGCATTATTCTGAGAGTCTCTCCTTGCCAATGAATGTGAGCATCATGATTATCGAAGTCCAGTGGGCCTGTTCCATACTCTGTCAGATTTTAGGTTTAGATAATGACAAATATGTACTTGAGTTCATGCTAGGTTTCCTGTTAAATTTTTTCCAGACAGAGTCCAGTCAGTCAGATTCTATCAGTTTTGATAAGTTTGTAGCTGATAATGTACACAAACAACTAGTGAACTTCCAATCACTAAGGCACTTCAGGTATTACACATACCTATTGAATATGTTCCTAGATACATACAAGATAGATTTATCTGAAGCAACATTCATCTCAATTGAATGAAAAAGGATCACAACTCTCATTTTCATAAATAAGATCATGTCCAGAGTTTATAGCATGATCTTCAATACTAGCCTGACAAGAGTCTAGGATGACATGAAAATTTATTTGCAGCCAAATCCATAAAACAAAGTGGGAGATTGGGTGGTGTTCATGCATTCCACAATAATTTGGGTATATGGTTTCCAAGAAGCACCTTACCTTTTGCCTATTTTTATGACACCCAGAGTCTTTGCTCTGGAATTCATCAGGCAAAGAGTCATCTTAGAGACAGAACATTTTCTGAAAATGCACAAAGGATCCAACCTGAAATTTCCTTTCATCATAGGACCCTTTGTTGTGAATACTAGATCTTGCTTGTCTCAGATCTAGGCCAAACTCATGGAGTTTGGATTTGCACAGCTACAAAGGAGAAAATATGATCCACATCAGGTCATATCTAAAAGAAGACTGATGAGAAAACATGGCCCTTATGAACATGAGCATGTTGAAGGTTTTGACAAGCTGGAAAATTTGGAAACTTATGTGGATATCGAAGCCATTTTGCATCCTGATTAGACACAACAAGTAGGAACAAACCTACAACAAATTCAGACATAGAGAACCCCTCCAAAGATGATTATTAAAGCTCCCAAGGAGAGTGTTTATAGAAAAAGGAGTAGATCAGAGGCCCTGGGCACCAGTAGTGAGCGGAGTGTCCCTAAAAATATAAAGATCACACAATCTCCATAGATAGTAGAACTGGAGGAAGAAGAACCTAAAGAGAAAATAAGTATGGATATGGTGGAGAGTGGAATGAACAAGGAAGAAGTTGGTAAAAGAAGCATGCCCCAAAGTGAAAGCAGCTCAAGGGATTTCAACAGCAAGAAACATGTCTTTGATCGGACACCTAGAGCAGTATATCAATCAAGAGAAGATGTCGGAAGGCAATATGATGAGAAAGGAAACCTAGAAATGACTGAAATAAGAGAGTTGATACCTGAGGTAGAAAGTATTTCTCATCATAAGTCTTCTCTATTCTCGATGAGGGATATAGATAAAAAGACACTCAACATAGCAGTGGAAGATGAGGATAAAGTGTCTGAAGTTAAGCTACATTATGAAAATATCAGTGCCCCAGACAAGGTAAAATTCCACAAGAACACTAGTGGCATGCTGTATATTGTCCCTTGAACAATTTTGGAGAACTTGGGTTATGTTTTGACCCCTTTTTTGCACTTTGACGTTGGTCGAAAGTGGAGGACGAGTCGAAGCGAAGATTGCAGAATCTTGACCCCCCTTTTAGGGATTTTTGGGATAAGGGATTATGTAATGGGTATGTGGATGTCGTCCCATGGGTTTACCCATGTATTAGGACCATTTTGTAATGTATAAATAGAAGGCTAGGGATGTAAGAAGAAGAGTGGTGCAATCTATGTGATTGTAGAGGAGATGTGATTGAAGAGAGATCTGTGTGATCTAAGTGATCTGTGCGATGTAAGTAGTGTTCTGGCTAAGTGCAAGTATCGTAAGTGCTAAGTGCACATACTGTGTAAAGGATTTTTGCTTAGATCTACTCAGGGAAGGAGGATCTGGTGAGGTGAGCACAGATCTCCTATCCTATGAGGAGTAGGATCTTGTGGCTCTGTGCATGTAAGATATTGACAGAAGACAATAAAGAAGAAGAAGAGTTGGTGGACGTAGCCTCAGGCTGGGGGTGAAAAACGTATATCTTGTGTTGTGGTTTCTTTGTGATTAAATTTGTTGATGTGATTTATTCTTAGCTCTTGATATTTATATGTTAGATGCATGTGATATGCTAGCTTAATGCTTAGCAGTGTGAATGAATGTTAGATCTAATCTTTTTCCTTATGCTAAGTTCTTTGATGTAGTAGATCTTCTTAGATACTGCGTTGTTCTGTAATTAGGGTTTTATCTGCGCTGTGAGTAAAGGCTAAGTACTAATGATTGATAGTTGTTGAGTGCTTGATTAAGTGTTATAATCACAGATCTGTGTCCCATCTAAGGTTGCAGACACTTGATTCCTACAACCACCCCTGCTTCTACCTTGGGTGAGACTTCATCTGCTTCGCAGGTGTTGCTGAAAGGGCCGGTAGTTAAGGTTTTGTTGGTGAGTTGTTGTAGCATTGAACCCTGGGTCTGCCCCTATGCCAAAAAATGGTTCCGTTGCTGGAACGAAAACTGCGATTGCTGGGAACTGAAGAAAAATAGAAAGCCCTGTGCGATGATCTGTTGCTGTAGTGCACAATATTCTGTTAAACTTGGAAGCTTTGTGCGTAGAACTGTCAATGTAGTGCGCAGTACTCTTTTTTTATTTGAATCTATGTGCTAAGAAGAAAATTATGATCTAATAGAAAAGAGTTAAGATCTTGAAGCGTTGTGCTCTAATAAAGGTAAGAACAACAAAACTTTTGATTGAAAAGATAAGATCTAAAAGCTTTGTGCTCTGCTAGAAGTAAGATAAGTGGAAATTTTTTCTTCAAAAGAATGGATCTAGGTATGATTGATAGATTTTGTCCTAGCCTAAAAAAATAGGGCACAGATAGAAGAAATAAAATTTGATATGAATAGATCTGATAAAAATAGTGAAAGATATGTTATTCCTATGCATAGAAAGAATTGTTGGACTAATAAATGGATGCAGGATCCTAGAAAGAATTTTTTGCAAGTACATCACTGTGATCCCAGTGCGCAGTACAGGAAAGGTTGGGGATCATTTAAGAGAAAGAGAGGATTGACTCTTTGTTATAGTTGCAGAAGATCAGGACATCTTGCTAAGGAATTCCCTAGTAGAAACCCTATTTGTCTTTGTTGTAAAGTTGTGGATCATGAAGTTTTGGATTGCCCTAGAATGATTGCTAAGGTTGAGAAAATGAATATGGAACATGAAAACCTTGAGGAAGGTCAAGAGACTAATATTATGGAAGAACCTTAGAAGGAATCAGAGACTGTATTATTAAAGATGACAGAAACCCTGAATGAGCATAAAGATGACAGTTTATCAGAGATCATGAAAGAGAAAAAGAAAATAGAAGTAAGAATAGGAGACTTCGACATTGACTGTACTTTGGATGAGGAAACACAGGTGAACATTATGACATAAAGAACTTGGGAAACCCTAGGAAAGCCTACTATAGTTCCTTCAATGGGAGGAATAGGCTTGTTCAAAGGAAAGCTAATAACCCTATGTGGAAGACGTACTCATGTCTCTATGATTACTCATGGAACATAGACATAAGAAGAATTTGAGGTTATTAATTTTGTTGAGAACAATGCCCCATTTCCAGTTTTATTAGGAAAGACCTGGATTGAGAAAAATCAACTCAGAAGGAAAGAAGAAGAAGAAGCTATAGAATAGAAAAAGCAAGAATTGAAAGATTTCATGACTAGGAGAATAGCGCACTTGATCGAAGAACAAGAGAACAATTCGAAGCTATTTCGAACAAGAAACTTGGATGTCAAAGTTGAAAGAACACAGACAGATTTTAAGAACTTATCTATACAAGAGAGTAGAGCATCTACTCCAGAGACAGTAAAAGATGAAGTGTTACCTTTGAACCCTATGAAATATTTTCAATAGCGCGAAGTTACCATACCAAGGGAAGAAAAGAATCATAATGGAAAAAGGAATACAGAGACTCAGATCACAAGAAAGAAAGAAAGAAAACTCATGAAGAAGAAAGCCAAGTAAGAAAGACGCTCCAAAACGGCCAGAAAAGCAGTTATGACCATAAAGCTCACCATTAGACCGTTGGAACCGCATCGTAACGATTGGAATCACATTGATGAAGGAAATCCTACCGTTGGAAGATTTTGTTACGCCATTTCCTATTTCAGTCTGATGCATGTCCCACCGTGAACACTTTTTCCAATTGTGATTGTCAAAACCCCTAGAGAACTAGTTTCTATCGCAAAGCATTTACTGTGACTTCGCCATAGATCTGATTTCGTTGTGCGTTTGATCACCAACCTGAGATATTAGACCATGAGCTTGTATGTCTGAAGAACTCAGCACAGTAGAAGAATCTGTGAAGCAGATCCTAATTGACCTCATGGCTGAGAGGGTCATGTTTGTAGGCGTACAAGCTTCTTCGACGCGAGGAGTGCAAGCCTCCCCGTCGACTGCTCATGGATATGGACCATCCCGAGTTTCAACTGAGAAGAGAACCAAGCATCGAGATGACTTGGCGAATGCGAAGTTGCTCCCATCTATCATGCCCGACTACATTCCACCACTGGCCAGTGTAGTGAGTCATGACAGTGTCCCAAGGGACTTCGACTACACAGTCATCACCGCATACCTCCCGAAGGGGATACGCACAGTTAGACCACAACTGGACAAGATTATGACTTTGAAATTATGCAATTACAACTTGGGAGACCGTAAGAGCTATGGTATGCTCATGCCTCACACATATCAGACCAAGACAAAGGGGAATAAGTCGAATATCATCCCCCAACCGTGGACCATGGACATTGATAGGTCCACTATTTTGAACGTAATGAAGATACCACACTTTGGAAGGCAGCAGGAGGTTAACGCATGCGTTAAGCTCCTGTTGTCATGTTTCCATGGTGGTTATTTGTGGCTAGATCGATGTATCATTGTCGATTCAATGTTGATCCATAGGATCACTGGATTGAGCATGCACGGACCAGACCCATTCAATTTTTACCCAAGGAAAGATGCAGACCGCGCCTTGGTGAAGAATATCAAAGATACCTACAACTATGTAGAGAATGGAACGTGAGGCTACAAGGTAGCCTCTATCTAGGATTTCACAGTGCACCTCGCATGCCAATTAATTGTAAGGAAGCTAGTAAGAAAGAACAGACCCATGAAGGTCACAGGTTTTGTCGTTGACCTCACAGGAAAATGTGTGGAAGGACTCTAGATGAACTGGGTGAAGTACCTGGTCAACCAATTGGAAGTTAATTTCCGCGAAGCTCAATATCATGGCTACGAGTTCCACTTTAGTTGGTTGTTGATCCTTATCGCGTTTACAGCATGGGAAATGCCGGAAGGTGCAACCTTCCCGGACATTGAGCCATTCGAGACGCTTGCTGCAAAGTTCACCTCACTCTAGTACTTGAGCGATAGGGGAAGACAGTGGCAGTTGAATGCAGTATTTCATACATACTATTTGCAGTTGAAGAGGGCTATTGAGTCCTTTCCTCATATGACACTGAACACCTTGGACAGATTCATACCCCTTATGAAGTTCCGCACAGATCGACACTTCATCTATATCATTGAGTGTGCTGATGAATGAAAAGAAGAGCTTCAGTCTTACTACAAGCTCACAGAGGAGGACATCGAAGAGATAATTAAAGACTAGCCCGCGGAGCTCCTTATACCAGCCAACCATGCAGAACTGTCCGACCCCAACCTGATTGGAAACCCAATGGTTACTCGTGAAGAGTATGATGCACCTAGCAGTAGCAAGAAAAAGAAGACGGAAGAGGTACAGGAGCTGGACAGCACATCAGAAGAAACTACTCCTGAATCACCAGGAAAATGAGGTGATGACAAAGTAGATAAAGAAGCAGACAAAGAAGAAGATAAGAAGAAGCAAGGTGAAGTAACACCGCCTAGGAATCCCATTGATGAAACCGGCACGTCCAAGAAAAGAAATGTTTTTCCACATAAACTCTCATCTAGAAAGAAGAGCTGCGCGGGCAGACCGAAGATGCAGAGTGTGCTCACAGTCAATGACTTTGACTTTATCATTGCAGTAGTATCAAATGCTTCAAGAGAAATTTTGCAAAGAACTGAAGAAAATCAAGAGGAAATGTACAAAAGGATTGAGACAGAATTAAGAGGTGTACAGAGAGCCCTTCACTCCATTCGCGTAGTGTCCACTGCGCCCCTACCATCACAAGAAACAGAGTTTGGAGATGAGCCTACCCAACTCAGCAGAATCGCTGATGTAACTGAAGCTCACCTTCAAAGTGTGAAAGAGGAAAAAGAACAATCCACAGTGGCCTTAAAACAAGCACAAGAGAAAGTGATAGAGAAACGTCGAGTTGTGTAACAACAAAAGGATGCTCTCCAAGCAAAGTTTAAAGAAGATAGAGCGAAGATCCAAAAAGAGAAAGAGCAGTTTCTTGCAAAGAAGATTGGGATTGAAGAAGTTGTCAGCAAATCACTTCGCTCTATGACAAGATTAGAGAAAAAGGCACAAGACTCAGTAGAGAATCAAGTAGAAAATATTGTTGAAGCCATTCAGTAGCTTCAACATAGAATTGTAGAATTAGAGCTACAAACAGTGCCAAGCACTCCGCAGGAAGAACGAGACCAGAGAGAATCAACTGCCTGGAGTGTAGTTGAAAGGATCAGAGCATTAGTCGTCGAATGCAAAAAAATTAGCAGTACAAGTGCACAAACCTATGAGCAACTCACTGAGGACCTGGAATTAAAGACATTGAAGTCATAGCTCCATGAGGCGAAGCAGAAAGAAACAATAGTACATGCACAGTTGAAGCTCCTGACAACAGTTGAAAGGATGAAACGATATTAGGAATAGCGCGCTACCCAACAACAGGTCCATACCATATAGAGCAGAGTTATGGAAGTAACTCAGAAGCTTCAGCCAGTCCAAGATGCAGCCTGCTTATTGTTTGAGGAGATTGAAGGCCGAGGAGCAGAGCTGGAACAAGGAGGCTTTGCAATCGAACAAAAAATAGAGGGACCAATCAGCGAAGTAGTGATTCAGGAGTTCGTCGAGCAGGAGGCCTTGGCGCAACAACAAGTCGGAGCATCTTGAGCCAAACTTGACACTTTTGAGGCAAAGTTACCCAAAGCAGAGTGACTCGGGATGAGTCATAGGTGAGTGTTGGGGGCCTATTGGCCCTTGACCAAGTTTGGAGAACTTGGGTTATGTTTTGACCCCTTTTTGGCACTTCGACACTGGTCTAAGGTGGAGCATTAGTCGAAGTGAATATCGTGGAATCTCGACACCCTTTTTAGGGATTTTTTGGATAAGGGATTATGAAATGGGTTTGGGGATGTTGGCTCGTGCGTTTACCCATGTATTAGGACCATTTTGTAATGTATAAATAGAAGTCTAGGGATGTAAGAAGAAGAGTGGTGCAATCTATGTGATTGTAGAGGAGATGTGATTAAAGAGAGATCTGTGTGATCTAAGTGATATGTGTGATCTAAGTAGTGTTTTGGCTAAGTGAAAGTATCGTAAGTGCTGAGTGCACAGACTGTGTAAAGGATTTGTTCTTAGATCTACTCGAGGAAGGAGGATCTGGTGAGGTTCATGCAGATCTCCTGTCCTATGTGGAGTAGGATCTTGTGTCTCTGTGCATGTAAGAGATTGATAGAAGACAATAAAGAAGAAGAAGAGTTGGTGGACGTAGCCCCAGGTTGGGGGTGAACCACGTATATCTTGTGTTGTGGTTTCTTTGTGCTTTAAGTTGTTGATGTGATTTATGCTTAGTTCTTGATCTTTATATGTTAGATGCATGTGATATGTTAGCTTAGTGCCTAGTAGTGTGAATGAATGTTAGATCTAATCTGTTTCCTTATGCTAAGTGCTTTGATGCAGTAGATCTGGTTAGATACTACGTTGTTTTGTAATTAGGGTTTTATTTGTATT
Source organism: Picea mariana (assembly GCA_032191745.1). Lineage (NCBI taxonomy): Eukaryota > Viridiplantae > Streptophyta > Pinopsida > Pinales > Pinaceae > Picea > Picea mariana. The sequence continues at coordinate 19,755 of JASDQU011174985.1, forward strand.
GTGAGTAAAGGATAAGTACTAATGATTGATAGTTGTTGAGTTCTTGATTAAGTTTTATAATCACAGATCTGTGTCCCAGCTAAGGTTGCATATACTTGAGTCATGCAACCACCCCTGCTTCTACCTCGGGTGAGACTTCATTTGCTTCATAGGTGTTGTCGAAAGGGTTGGTAGTTAGGGTTTTGTTGGTGCACTGTTGTAGCATTGAACCCTGGGTTTGCCCCTATGCCAACACTATATTTGGACTACCTGAGTCTGAGCTTGAGGGTTTCAAGGCTGAAAACTCATGCACTTAAGTTGGAGGGAAAATTGAGGAAAGAAAAAGCATCCAACAGAGCTTGGCATACTCAAGTGAAGAGATTAGAATCTGAGGGCCCTCAAGGGATAAAGGCTTCCTTATAAGAGAAAGACAAGATGATTCAAAGAATGAAGAAAAGGATTAATATGTCCACTACAGAGCACCCACAAACAGTAGAGCTAGTCACTCTAGAATAGGAGAAGGAAGCATTTCGACAGGAAGCATTGAATTACAATGCTAAAGTATTACAACTGGAGAAAGAAAAGGATAATTGGTCACAAGGGCAGACAGGAGCATAAAAAATGGTTGTTGTTGTACCTTCTACTACCGAAATTGGGCCAAGCACTAATGGACTGGTTCAATCTATGTCTCAAGTTATCCTGAAGGCAGGAGAAATAAAAATCCTTAAGGGAGATATAGAAAAGATGCAGCAAGAAATGAAAATAAACAATGAGAAGATGGCCCAGTTCCAGAAGGAGAATCAAACTTTGCAGGAGAGAGTAGACAAGTTGAAGACGAGGTTGAAAGGTAAAGGAATTTTGCAGGGAGATAAACATGTAATATGGGACTCTATTGCCACTGAGGATGATAAATTCAGGGTGTACCTAAATTTCATAAATGACAAAGATAGCATGGCCATCATAGCCAGAAGAAGGTGTACTGTTGTGAATGAGACATTACTGAACAAAACCTTAGAGTGGGCCCATAATGCTATAAATCTGTTGAATTCCATTCACACTGCTGAACTTCATACCATTGGGGTCAAAGACAGGACTACATTGATCATTTGGGCCAGGAGGATCATTGATAAGCATAATTTGCTCAAGTTAGTTCAATCCCAGGCCATACAAATGGAGAAGAGTATACAGGAATTCAAGGATCTGTTTGAGAAATTGTTCATCAAAGACCTCCCACCATTTTGGGATGGCAAATGGAAATTATATGATCAAGAGGAATACAACTCTCTCCTCGCCCAATGCAAGATGGATCATTCCAATTTTGAAGGCCTAGAGGAGAACTTGAAAGGAACAAATCAAGTGGAATATTTGGCCACAGATTTTGAGATATTAAATCAGTTCAAGACAGTGCATATCGAGCTGCCAACCATGACTTATGCCACTTGCATCAACCTGGAGATCATGATAAAGGAAATTATGGATTACGAGATCCCTTCTGACTTGTAGTGGAAAGAGATCATGCGGCTAGGAAAGACAAAATGCAATTTTCCAGGAACCAACAAATAGCCTCCAAGTGTCACCAGGTTGATGAGTTCGATAGAATATCAAAGCAAGAAAGATGGCGAAGACAAAAGTCGAGCAGTCAGAGAAATCATTTGTTAGCTTATGAAACGTTTTTGGTCAATCATTGTAAATCAGTTCACATACCGAGACTGTCAGTTGAAATTATTGTAGTCGGTTTTAGAAGATGAAACATTTCAGTTCAGCCATTGTAATAGGTTTCTAGTTAGAAGGAACTCGAATTGTATAAATACTAGAAGTTCCAAATGAATTAATGTTGGCAGAAGTGCAAGGGAACCTTCTTAGTTTTTCTGAACTACATTGTAACTTTCTGGAGCTGGATTGAATACATATGCATAAGCTTTTGAAGTCTCTATGAAAATATTATAATGTTGGTGATATGAGTTTTGTATTCTCTCATTGTATATATTTCCTGTGTTCTTTATTTCCATTTGCATTCTCTTCTGTTTAAATTGGATAGTTAAAATCTTAGAATTCATCTTGTGATGCTCTCGGCTTAAGCAATTTAAACTATGTGAATTTCCTCTGAACTAATTCAGAATTCATTTTAGTAATGCTCTGATACAATTATTTGTTTTATCCTTCTTCTTACACTCTACTTAAATACAATTAAAAACTCATATTTGTTGCCTCATTTAGCCTTTATCCTCTGTAGAGTTCTACTAGCTAGTCATTGTTTTCATTCGCATTCAGAATTTCGACTCCATAGCCCTAGGAGTCCCTCCCCTTCTTTTCTAGAAAAATTTATTAAAACCCCCAAAACAAAACCAAATCTAGTCATTGATTATCCAAGAAATATCAAGTGAAACGAGAGAGGCCTCTCTGAGCTGAGAAGGCTAGTACCCAACTCTAAAGTTGGTTGAAATAGTTACCTATGTCGTTTGTCTATCAGTCGTATAAAATTTATGGTGTGTTAACACCTTGAAAGGGGGAGTGATGTTGATGATACTATGGTATATTGACCAATAGTGGGTAGCTCAGATATAATTTTATATCCTAGGGGACTGATCATCCCTAGACAGATCTTGAAGGTCTCTTAAGGATGGTCTGTCAGAGTACATGTGCATGTATATGCCAATTGTTGTCAGTAGTGGTATCTCCATTAGGATTTTATAATCCTAGGGAATATTTATGATTCCTGGGAAGATCCCAAAGGTCCGGCAAGGATGATCTGTCAGAGTACCGTGTGGTAGCTCCGTTAGGATTTTATATCCTAGGGAATATTTTGATTCCTACGAAGATCCCTAGGGACAGTCAGAGTACCAAAGCATGTTGTTAAACCTACCTCATTTTGTTGCTATATGATGATCATGATGCTATCTCAGCCTCGTGTTGTTGATGATGTTGTTTCTATAGCCTCATGTTGTTTCTCCAGCCTCATGTTGTTGATGATGTTGTTGTTCCATTCTCATGTTGTTGATGGTGTTTTTGCTCCAACCTCGTGTTGTTGATGATGTTGTATCATCCTAGTGTTGTTGATGTTGTTATAATTTTATAATAACTGATGTTGATGTTTCAGATTCTAGCACAATGTTGTGAACAATGATGATTATTCCATTCCAACTCCATGTTGTGAATGATGATGATGATGATACTCCAGTTACATGTTGTGAATGATGATGTTATTGATGATAAGAAAAAATTCCGATGATTTATAGATATGCCAGTCAGTGTTACATATGTTGTTGATGTTTCTTCCCTCTCTCTCTCTCTCTCTTGATGATGTTTTAGAATACCCTTCTTGTTAAGGGGGAGTGTTGAAATATTGTAACTGTGAAGAATATTATATTTATTATTGAGTTATTATCTTATAGATCAATCCCCTTTTTTGGATTAATCATGTCGGGACATATGTATGACCAAATACCTTTTTGTGGATTGGTCAAACCCTAATTAAATGATGCTAATTGAGAAGACGGCCCCTAGGGCTAATTAAAGTGGTTTTAACCACTAGTTAGAGAAGTCGACCCCCAGGGCTAATTAAAGTGGTTTTAGCCACTAGTTGGAGAAGTCGAACCTTCCTAATGAAGAGACATCACCCTAACGCTCCTCAGCTAGTATAAATAAGAGAGGCTAGTGCCTCATTAACTCACTCACTAAAGTCACTCGTCTAGTGCGCAAGTTTGAAGGAAGTTGTAGTTAGAAGAAGGAGAAGAGAGAGGCACATTGCTCATTCTTGGATATTCTCTAGTGTTTGGTCTTTTATATTGGAATTGTATTGGAAATCTATATTAAGGAAGTTTTTGTTGGGTTTCCTCCCCCATGAGGGTTTCCCAGGAAAAATGTTGTGTACATTGTGATTGTGTTTCTTTTCTTGATCCTGCTTATGCTATTATTGTCTAGTAAATTGAAAAGAACTTACTAGTATCTCTAAATTTAACAAAAGGATGATACCAAACCATTTAGATAGAAAATAAGGTAGATCAATCCTATGTTACTTCCCATTATGGAGAAGGAGGTTAAAAAAATTCTTGATGTCCAGATCATTATACCTTTGAGGTATTCTGAGTGGATAGATAATCTGGTCCATGTTAGAAAAAAGAATGGTGAGATCAGACTTTGTGTTGATTTCATAAATTTAAACAGGTGTTCCAGAAAAGACAATTACCCATTGCCTAAAATGGAGCATATATTGCAAAGGGTGACAGGATCAGTAAGGATGTCCATGATTGATGGATTTTCAAGCTACAATCAGATTTATGTATTACCAGAAGATAGGGAGAAGACAACATTCACCACTCCTTGGGGTACATTGATGTATGCCAATATGCCCTCTGGTCTCATGAATGCAAGGGACACTTTCCAGCACGCAATGGAAAATTATTTTATTGGAGAAAAATATAAGTTTGTGGTGATATACTTGGATGATATCACAGTGTTTTCAAAATCTGATCAAGAGCATTACCAACATTTCGAGAAGGTGTTCCTGAAATGCATAAAATAATGGGTGTCATTTAATCCCAAGAAGTCACCTTTTTCCATGAAGGAAGGTAAGTTTCTAGGACATATTGTCTCAAATGGAGTAAAAATTGACCCAAGTAGAGGTTGTCAAGACTCTATCTCTCCCAAGGTCCAAGAAAGAATTTCAGTCCTTCCTAGGTAAGATAAAATTCTTGAGAAGATTCATATCCAATTTTGTTGAATTGGTAAAATTTATCACATCCATGTTGAAAAAGGGAATGAACTAAAATGAACACCTGAATCTAGGAATTATTTTGAGAAAATAAAAAAAGAAATGGATTATGCACCTATTCTTATCAGTCCTGACTACTCAAAATCATTTTTGATCTTTTCTTTTTCCTCAAATGATACACTAGTTGTTGTCCTTCTTCAAAAGAATTCAGATGGAATGGACCAACATGTTGGGCACTTTAATTGTCTAAATAAATAGATAATTAAGGTGTTCAATATGAATTTTCAAACCCAGGGAAGTTTTGTTATTGTAAGATAATTGTGCACAGTCTATGCTATATTTATGAAAGAAAACACTAATCAAATTGCAGTAAGGTAAATTAACACTAAAAGAAACAGAATTGAAAAGTTGAACACTAACACAAGTTTCTAACACAGCTGGAGTTCTAATCTATTGTTGCATAATTGAAATCATACTTCCATAATTGAAATCTAATTTCTAGGAGTACATTTTGATGAGTGTATAAGAATCCTGGATTATCTAATCTATTCTAATTTTCTATATTAATCTTGAATAAAGAAGTTCTTTACTAATTGTTGAAAGGAATTCTACTTAATTACAGAAAGGGAATTCACACTTTTATTCTCTTTTGCTTGAAAACAAAGATTTAGTCTAATGCAGAAAAGGTGTTATCACTGAAATTTCGTCCGCACAGGGCAACAAGAACTCCGCATCATCAAAACAGAAAGAATCATTCATGGCACAGGATTAATTCCACAGCATTGCAAAAGGGTCAAAAACAAAACTATTCAAATGACCAAAAATTTGAAGGGCGCTTTACATCATCTGGGTGCGCGCGCGTATGCGCGTAACAGAATCGTACAAAGCGTGCATATGTGCACAAGGCGCGGCTGTTGGGAGAAAAACCCGCGCGCCTGCTAAACGGCGCATTTATTGAAATTGGTCGGCCTCCCAACCACTAATGGATCGGCTCCCAAGTCGATTTGACACCAAATCCGAGCTCAATCCTCATGGTGGGCTGGTCAAAGACCTAATTGTACCCTAAAGAGCCCCTTTTCACATTCAAAAGAGGTTACATAATGATCCAATGCTTGGCTATAAAAAGCCATGAATGACCACCATTTTCTCAAGGAATTCTTCATACTGTTATGCTGCTGAGATTGATAAGGACCCATTCTTTGGCAATAAACATTACAAGTTGCATTTCATAGAGCTATTCACCCCTCTCTTGAGTGAATAAGCTTGGAGTTCTTTCACCCACATTTCATCTTTTCATTGTAAGGAGAGCAATCAGTGAGGGCCTCAAGAGCCTTCCATTGGAGAAAGAAGGGACCCAAGTCCCCTTTCTTCTTTGTGTCTTTGGATTTCATCAATCAGATCAGCTTATACATTGGTGATATTGGTCCATTTACATTTGTTTTTCATTTTCCCATATGCTCTTAGTTTTAATTAGTTTTAGTTTGTTTTTGCTTATTGTTTTATTGTTTCTTTCTCTAACCTTTTACCTTACAGTTGTCATGCCTAGCAGAGCCCAACTGGGAATGTAAGCACTCTTAATTTGCTCATCAAGTGACGAATTGGGTGCAAACAGATTGGCAACTCCACTGGGGAAAAGGTATCAATTCCTCCCTCATTTGGGCTTTATTTGCTTTCCTTTTGATTTCATTAACTTGCAGGTTCACAAACCGGCCTCTGCCGACCTGCTTACCAGTCAATTCACCAGAAATTGGAGAGAAATCCATCCGGATTTTTCTTCTCGGACTTTTGACACAGGTGCACGGGTATTTCACCCCACAGGCACGCGTCGGGCGCGCAGGCGCTTCTCCTTTCAGTTCCGGCAGCACACAGGCGCCATACGTGCCTCTGTCCACACAGAAGGTCGCGCATTTGAACTGAAATTTGCATTGTAAAGCTCTTGGATGTGGGGAAAAATAATTTTCCTTGTAAAGAATGATGATATGCATGTTCTAAATACTGCACCACTTAGACCCCTCAACTTATAAAGGGGATAATCAAGCAAACATAGGCACTTAGGTGGATAAAAATCATTTTCCCTTATTTTTCTTTTTGCCACATGGATGGCTTGCTTTGGTTTATAAATCTAAGTTGAACATCAATCACATCTAAACTCACATTTGGGACTAGAAATTGCAAGTAACAATCTTGAGTATGCTCTTCTCTCGCGCCATTAAGCGATCTTGAGAACCAGAAAAGGATTGCGAAAACGGTTTCACCTCCCTTAACAAAATTTCAAAACTTTTAGGAGAGGACAAAGGCTCTTTTTGAGACCCCTCTTAGTTTCATTTTTTCAAAACATATCCTAAATTTTTAAGGGCCCATACATGCCCACATGTCACAAAAGTAGGATAGTTGTTGCAATTTTACTTTCTTAGATCAAAAAACTAGGAGAGTTTAAAAGTTTGTAACGGGCCCACACATGCCCACATGTTCAATCTAGGCTAGTTTCATTCTTTTCTAGATTAACTCACA
>JASDQU011174986.1:0-26955 GCA_032191745.1 Picea mariana
TTATGATTTGAGTTAATTTTTTTTTGTTTTCCCAACAAATAATTCATGTAGTACTTCAATGCCTAAACTATGATGTACAATTCCTTATCTTATTTGGGTATATTATGATTGCACCAAATTTTTTTTCAAGTGTTATGTTATCCAACTCCTTAATTGTATCAAAGGTTCCACCATTGTGTATCATGTGAAATTTGCTTTGATTTCAAATGAAATTTCAAGTTTCATTAGATTTAATATTGATGCATTACAACTCTTTCAAGTCAAAGCTTCAGTTACTTGGTTTTCAATTGCAATGAATTGAAAGGTTATACTTGCCTTTTCTAATGTGCTTTGAAGAGACACTTCATTCCTAAATAATTTGCTAACTCAATGAATTACCTTGGTTCAATTANNAGGAGAAAGTACAGTTACAACACTTTCTGTAACTCTGCTGCAACTCACTATAACTATGTTGTAACTCTGCTGCAACACTATGTTGTAACTGTACTTTCTCCTTTGAATTTTGTGCTATTACTCCACTTGTTGTTACTCACTATTACTCTGCTGCAACTCGTTATATCTCTGTTGCAACACTTTCTGTAACTCTGTTGCAACTCACTATAACTATGATTTAACTCTGCTGCAACACTATGCTGTAACTGTACTTTATCCTTCTAATTTTGTGTTGTTACTCCAAGGAGGCTACAATAAACAAGTTCGAGAAATGGTCTTAATATATCATCCATAAATCTTATAAGTGTTTTCATAGTATTGTGTAATATAAATTGCATAATGACTCACTCATGCAATCCATGTGTTTCTTTGAAAGAAATATTCCAAATTATTCTTTGTGTATATTGTCATATTGGAATCCTTACTTCTAATCTAACTTCATGATAACACATGCTTACAATATTTGGTTGATTAGTGCCTTAATTATTTGTAGGGGATATATATATTACAATATATTAGAATATTAGAATATTACAATGTAATAGTAATGCCATATTACAATGTAATATGGCATTACCATATTACATTGTAATATGGTATACCATATTTCATGTAAAAATAATATTTAAAACCTAAAGTCATCGTCGCAATATCGACGCAAGTTCGTCAGAAATATTTTACTATTTTACCACAACCATCTCTATAGCGACGAAACTTCGTCGCAATTTTCCACGAATATTCGTCGCATATACAACATGTGTGTCGTAAATTTGGTTTTGAGATATTGCACTCGTCGATATTACCATGGATTTTCGTCACAAGTTGCGACGGACTTTCGTCGCATGTTCAACAGCTGCGTCGTAAGTTATTGGCTTGGCATAACTTTTCATCCCAATTGTGACAAAGTTTCTTCATAATTGCCACATTTCTTCGTTGTTATTGCGACAATAGTTCATCGTAATTGCAATGATGCATAGGGTTAACCGATATTAAAGGTGGTGACACGTGGAGAGCTAATTTCGTCGATGTTTCCACGCACACTTGGATCGTGGATATAGGGACAAAATTATTCCAATGAAAAAAAATATCAGCTTTCGTGGAAATTGCGACGGATAAGTGTGGCAATACCAATGAAAAACTGTCGCAAATTTGTTCATATGTACTAGTGTGAATTAAAAATAAAAAATATTAAATATGAAAATGAAACCATTAATAATAATAAATTTTAATATGCACAATTTGTTTTAAATGACTTTATGTTTGTTTTTCTCCACCACCAACTTAATTATGAATCTCATAAAAAAATGTAAGTATTTGATTTTGTTAGTGAAGAAATTAATTAATTTGTTAAGGTAAAAAAAATATTAAATTAAATTAATTTTATACTAACATTTTAAAATATAAAAAATATCAAGCAAGCTCAATAAATAAAATAAACAAAAGTCCATGTGTAGATGTTATAGGGAGATTATTCCTCATCTTTGATGTAATGATTGTAACATGAAACCAACCATTTTATAAAAGAAATGTTGAATTAAGCAATACATTTACATTAGTTCCATTGAAAATCCAAAAATACAATTATCCAGTCATCTTTTTCTTACGCCCTAAGGGGACGTCTAAAGGTAGACCCAATGCAAGATGTTTTTAACTAGCGATTGGCGGTCTACAAAAGTTATAGTTTATTAACAGCTCATCACCATGAGGCAAACTATGTATTGCATGCACAACACCAAATATGGATGCCTTCCTTTTCATAAAGAACTATTTGTCATTGGAGTTTTCCTCAAAGGAACAATTTGCACTGAATAATGAGGACTTGCAACTATTTATGAACCCTACAATGTTCTCATGAGTTCATGTACAAATGTTGATATATAACAGGTTTTTCTTATTAAAGTTTCCAGAAGCATAATCATTCATGCACATACTATACATGGAAATGTTATGTTTGTAATTAACAATATTCAAGTAGTCATACTGACTATATAAAGGATCAAAAAATGGCATAAGTGACACTAATTATTTGGGAGGAACGGATGTATATGAAAGGATAAACAACCTAAGATTTGCAACATATATTTTAGACTTGGCAATCATATAACCATTACCACAAAAAGACAATTTGATTCTAACATTGGGTACAGGCATGGAAGGTGGCCAAGCGCCATACAAATCTTGGTTGTAACAAGTTTGGTATTTACTTTACATATGGATAGGAAGAGGGAAGTCATGATACCTTCCAACAATTGAATAGACTATGGTGTGTACTTGGACATTTTTTCTCTTAGCTCATACAATATTTTGGATATCCTAGTAGAGATGTTTTGGGTAATAGAGATATTATACCTTGGCTCATTGTAAGAACTCTTTGTGGACTCAACAAAAGGAGACGGGTTGGCCAATTTAGAATGAAATGTAGTTGATCTTTCTTCCACCTTTTAAAAAAAGGAGCATATGGAAGTGTTCATACGTGTCTTTTCTATATCACCTATTGGATTGTTGGAAGTGTTCATACGTGTCTTTTCTATATCACCTATTGGATTGTTGACCGTCGTGGGAGGTATTAGACCATCAACTTTGGGTAGTCAATCATTAATATAATGGGACAATGTGAGATGTCGAGGGTTCTTCTTCAACCCTTTACATTTTGAATAAACACATACCATTGGCTTGTCATAAAAGAGATCCAATTCAAAGTGTAATATTGTTGACTCTGGCTGTAGTTTACTAGAATATGGAATGTTACAATTGGTAGGGTAGAGTAACTTTCCATTTTCATCAAACATTATTTTGCAGTATCTTTCTCTTGATAAGATCTTGTGAAATTTTTTCACTGGTGGAATATCTTGCACATCCGAACTCGATCATGATTTATGATCCTACAAAATTCAATGAACAATTATTCAAATCCACATGCATAAATGACATAAAATCAATCGGATAAATGAATTATAAATAAAATCTAGAATTACTTCAAACGGTTTGGGAGAAGTTGACAAACTTGAAATGATATGGAATGAGTTGGAATATGAAGTATTTTCCATTTGATATTATAACCTTATTTTCCCTACATTTGATCCAAAACCATCATCAATACGAGCATGAATTTGATATTAAAAGTTGTCAGTGTTTTTAATTATTTTATTACACATCGGTGCATATTTATATATAGAATGCACCAGGGCACTAATCAAAATATCAACCATGACCTCCGTTAGAAGCTATGCAAATCAAAATATCTGTAAATTTTAATTGCATAGGTTTTCATTTTTATTTTGTCAATAAAATTGCCATTGGTGCATTTTTACATATATACGCACTGAGGTGCATTAATCTGTGTGGTGAATCGATTTGATAACAATTTTTTTTTTTAATATATAGTTTACTAAAAAAATTTATATACACAGTATATTGATGTTCTTTGTAGCGCACCAATACGGTATATACAGTGAAAAAAGAGTGGGAATTTCATTTTTCAAAATGTATATGTTTATAAATTAAAACACTATTCATTATTTCATTTTTTTGGAAGAATTTAGAGGGAATATTGGTGGAAGAGAGATTTACCACCAAAGAATTTGGAGTGGGTACTTTTTTTGGAGAGCCAAATTTGGAAGGGATCCGGCGAGAAGAGAAAAGTTTAGGGGCTAAATTTCTCCCATGGGCTAATTTTCCATGCTTTTTCCCCAAAAATGATTCACCAATTTGCATTTTTTCTAAAAAAAATTAGCCCAAATTTTATAGAATAAAATTATTTTACCTTAAAAATTGTATAAATTTTATAGAAACTATACAAAATCTTTAGAAATTTGAATATTTTTAAAGAAAGTTCACCAAACATTTTACAATTTGCATATTAAGGACTAGTAATATTCACTAAGGTTTCTACATTTTGAGATAATTTCCATCTGAGGGAACATACAAATCTACAGAGGAGAAATTTTAATTATTTCATTTCATTCTACTAATAATTTCAATATTTCCTTATTTGATTCAAACTATTTTCAATGCATGTTAAAAATAAATAAAAGGGTTTCATAATTACCTTTGGTATTGAAATCCCTAGCTTTCTTGTTGTTTCTTTTGGTTCCCCTCATTTTTTAAGCAATAGATTTTTATACGGTTTATTTTTTTAAGCAACAAATTTTTATAGGGTTTATTTAGTTGTATATGGGGTGTTTGGTATCCATTGCAATGGTACCACTCATTGCATCGTATACCAAACCCTTAATGTTGGCATTATTGATTTTTTGTTGTCATTTATGGAAACATGAGTCAAACATGTACAGTAATCAGAGGAAAAGGAAGATCACATTGGGGAAGAGGAAGATCACCTTGAAGCAGAAGAAATTCGTGATCAATGTTGATCATGATAGGATCAACAATGACCCTATGTTCCTAAATATTAGGAGAGACAATGAGGAGATTATACAAAGAATACACACATAGAATTAGAGAATGCAATTATAAGGTCTTTGGAAAGGATGAAGGAATGCTCAGAAGGGAGAGCGCATTGCAAAATTGCTATCGGGATTGAAATCCTCACAGTAAAACTCCAAAAGAATCAAGGAATAATCATTTCCGTTGATATAGTTCTCAGGAAAATATTGGACCGTCAGATCACGCATAAGCCATAGCCTACATAGAATAATCCCGTGTGAATGATCATGTAAATCTAATCATCCATTCAAATTTCAGGAGTAATCACAACCATCAAATCAGTTAGAACCATTGATCAATGCCAAGTGGAAGGATAATGTAAGTTTTAGTACATCAAAACTTCTCCACTTTGGAAAACATTGGAGATAAGGCAGAGGCACAAACTTGCGAAGTCAAGAAATATCTCCAGTCATTAGATTAAGGAGGGACATCAAATGATTCTCGACCATCCGATCGAATTTAGTTGAAGGACAATATAAGCTGCAATATCCTGGAGTCTCTGATTAAATGAACTCATTTATATCATTGATATAAGATCTCCTCGAGATAAATACGAGTTGTTGGATCAGGTGGTCAACTCCGGCCTTGACCACTCCGAAAAAAAGAAGTCTAAAATAATTAAGTTTACCTGAAGGCCGAAGCCTCGGAGTCACGAAATCCCGTCGATCATCGAAATAGAAAATCTCATCAACCGTTGATATGGGGTGAAAATTGTCAGAGTGCGCTAATAAATATAGTGGTAAAATATGGCCTTGACCTACTTCGATGACAAACAACTCAGATGAATCAATAACTCATAAACCTTGGAGTTTTGGAATAAGCAAAGGTCGTCGGATCAAGATAGTTGAATATCTATGGTGGTATAATATATTCATCACTTCAACAATGTTCAAAGGTTTATATAAAAGTGAAAAACTCTTAGAGTCACGAAGTGCAAAGCCATGATCTAGGAGGGAGACATGTGGCATAAAAGAAAGATGACACATGGCCCAATCAAATGGTAACAAGTGTCAATGTCAATATGGCACATAAGGACTGTGAAAGTCATGAATTAGGGTGACACGTTGCACACCTACTATGGGTCCACATCAACCTAGGTGACATCATCATACCACGTCACTCTGGGACTACAACCTTCGACGATATCCAGCTCTCCTACCTACAAAAATGCATGAAGCTCCGAAGGTCGAAGTTGTGAACTAACATTGGCCGTTGATATAATATCCTCCAGGATATCTCATGACCATTAGATCAAGCACAATGTAAAGATAGAGTAAGAACGAATCAATAAGTAATGTTGACCGTTGATCTACGTCGAAAGCATTCTCGACTGGTAATCAAGCATAGTGGAAGAATAGTATAAGAATGATATGTTAACCAACAGCAAGTGGTCACTATCATTTTATGACTTATTCGGTAGGTAAACCTCTAGAGGAATTGAACTACCTGAAAGTTCTAGTAACCCGGAGTCTGGAAGTGTCGAAGCTCTGAAACAAGATCTGAACTTCCATTGAGAAGGAATATGCATGGTCGAGATCCAAAAGAGAAAAAGTAACGTGCATGAAGATTAACTTGGTGGAGGCGGCAAGAAATGATCTGGACCATTGAATTTTATGGACACACTTCAACTCAAGATTAAAAGTGCATAGTGGCCAAAGTGTTAAAGCTCCACTATGTTGAAATAGAACAGACTAAATATCTCAACTCCTGATTAATTTGTGATCAACGATTTTGTTGAATCCTCTGGTAAGCCAAGATATTTCATTCAACGGAATATTAAAATAAACCGTCTGATATACTAGTGAATAAAGTATAAGAAATTCGGTGAAATTTACTCCAGAAGCATACAAGGTTTGCAAAGTCCAATAATCCTGAATACCCAGAGACTTGTGTTGGCCTAAGTATAGCAGTCCTAACTCTTGGTCATGTGAAGGTTCTTAAAGAAAATCAATGGCCAAGTTCAATAACTACACGGCAGAAATGAGTTAAGAATGTGGTTCTTAGCCAAAGGGAATATGACAAATATGTCAACGAAGTTTACTTCAAGAATTATTACTCTAATAAAATGCAAGAAGGTCAAAGTCTTGAGGACTTGGCTCCAACATTGGTCTCATGATAGAGGAATAAGGGTGAAAGAAGGGGCACTATGAACAACGCATAAAATGGATAAACCGTTGGTTTTGAGCCCGTGGTATTTTGAACATTGGGTTGAAGGAAGCACCTCATACAAATTTCTTTCTGTAAACAACTTAAGGCCTGTAGAGTAATTCAACAAAGAATTAACACCATAAAAATATAGAGAATCAGTAAAATATTGAATATGATCTATTGGTGAACTGAGGACGCAGTAGAAGCATGAGAATGATATAATGAGTCGATCCATATCTGTGATAAACTCATGAGGACAAAGTTTGAATCACGATTAGTTAGTTAAATGAAGAGGTTCAATGGTTCTTGTCAAAAAGACACATTGGTTCAATCCTATACCGTTTGAAATACTATATAAACCAGAAGTGGTGTTGAATCTAAGGGTGTCTTGGTGGATTAAATATATGTATATATAATGGATTGAATGGAATTTCATTCTATCAGGCTAGTGCATGTTTACAATATGAGTCTTGTAATGAGAGTTGGATTCCTCACATCTCAGTTGGATCTGAGATCAACAAATTGGTCTTGTTATGAGGGTTGGATTCCTCATTTCTCAGTTGGATATAAGAACTACAAGGTGGGTGTTGTATCAAAGAGTTGGATCTATCATATACAGTTGAAGTTGAAGATATTAAAGGATTGATTTAATTTGTATTCATTCAAATTTAAATAAACAAAAGAAAGATATTTTATCTATTTCATACAATTTGTGTTATACATGTTTATGAATAATTAATTGAGCTACATATATATTATTTAGTTAATTCAGTTAAGAAATGAAAGTGTGAAAAATAGTCAAAATGTCCAGACATTGATTCACCCCCCCCCCCCTCCTCAGTGTCAAGTGTATATTTCAACAATTGGTATCAGAGCGACTGCATTCAACATAGTTTAAACACTGGAAGGTAGATTTTGAAGAAACGGGTGGACAAATGGCTCTCTACACAATTGAAGCTCCCTTATTTGATGGAACATACTACTCTTCATGGAGGGATGGAATGAAACAATATCTGAAGTCAAGAAGATCCGGTGTTTGGGATTCAATAGTATC
This sequence comes from Picea mariana, assembly GCA_032191745.1. Classification (NCBI taxonomy): domain Eukaryota; kingdom Viridiplantae; phylum Streptophyta; class Pinopsida; order Pinales; family Pinaceae; genus Picea; species Picea mariana. The sequence goes on from JASDQU011174986.1 coordinate 8,078, forward strand.
TAAACCTTGGTACTCAACTACCTCAAAGAACAAAACCAAATCTGCAAAAGAAGCAAAGAAAAATAATTTAATAACATTAAAGGAAATTCAGAATGGATTGTCACATCAATTTAAATAAAATATGGGACATTGCACCTCTGCTAAAGTGTTATGGCTCCAGCTAGAGAATTTTTATCAAAATAGAGGACAAGACATAGAAAAGGAGAATTCCAATCAGAATAAAGAACAAAATACATAACAATAAATTTCAGAATAAAGAACAAGACACAGAAAAAGAGAAATCAAATCAGAATGAAGAACAAAATACAGATAAAGAGAATTCTAATCATAATAAAGAAAAAAATACAAAACAAGAAAATTCATATCAAAATAAAGAACAAGAAATAGAAAAAGAGAAATCAAATCATATTGAAGAACAAAATACAGATAAAGAGAATTCTGATCAGAATAAAGAACAAAACATAGAACAGGACAATTCCATCAAAGAATTGATGCAAACCCCAGTCATCAACATAGAAGACTACTACATCAAGTAACTGATGAATACCTCAGTATTCACTAAAGAAATACTATTAGATGTTAAGAATGATGTTATAACTACATTTGAAGTGATTAGTATGGAACCAACAAATGGTCTATATATTGAAGTTACCAAGGATGTTCTTGACTAGCTTGAATACACAGTTATGTGCACGTTTGAAGAGTTGGAGAAACTTCAAAAGAAATATATGTTTCTACTACAAAAATTAGATCAATCTAACCATGAAGAGCATGAATAAAAGATTCATCTAGAAGACAAAGAAGAAGAAATCAAAATATTGAAGACCGAAGTTGTTAATTTAACAGAAGAAATGGAAGAATTTAAGACACATGACAATAAAAGAAAAGAAGTACCAGAAGAGACAAAATAAATGGTCATCTATATAAAAACTCAACTTGAAGAAAATAAGAAAAATGAAGAAGCCCAGAAGATCCAATTGACTAAAAGAGAAGAATCATGTCACATGTTGGAATTGGAAATTATTAACATAAAAATAAATAAAATGAAAGTATTAATGCAACTCTAATGACTAAAATTGAAGAAGCTAAGAAAAATGAAGAAGCGCATAAGGTCCAATTAACTAAAGAGGAAGAATCATGCCACATGTTGTAATTGGAAGCCATCAAACTCAAAAGGATTTAGCTAGAAAACAAGGAAGAAATCAAAATGTTAAAGAATGTAGTTGTTGATCTAACAAAAGATATAGAATAATTAAATACATATGAAAAAATTAATAACTGCACACAAGTCTTGGATGATACAAAAGAAATAGTCATCAATCTAAAGACTCAACTTGAAGGAGCTAAGGAAAAAGAAGCCTTGAAAATTCAGTTGACTAAAAAGGAAGAAACATGTCACATGCTGGAAATGGAAGTTATCAACCTAAAAAATAAGAATGAAAAGACAAAAGAAACTATCAAATTCCAGAACAACTCAGTTATCCTAGATAGGATCTGGAATAGTCAAAGACCAACTGATGACAAAATCGGTCTTGGATTCAATAAGAAAGAAGAAGGTGGAAAATGGAGCACCATCCAAAAACATGATAAAGGATCATACTCCTCAAAAGAAAAAGGTACAGTCACAAACCTAAAACAAACCATGAACTTTGTCAAGGAAGGAAGTTATAAAAGTCAAAAATAAGAAGCATATCAAAAGACATACTTCTCATGTCACAACAGACTCAAGTATGGACACACCTTCGATGGTTATTGATTTTCTTGTAATAACTTTGGTCACAAAGCATTGGAATGCAAGAGTCCTAAAAAGAAAAATTCAAGAAGGTCCAATAACTCAATGAGATGTTGGAGATGTAATTATGTTGGCCACAACAAATTTTTTCATACAATGAAATGTTACAACTGTGATAGATTTGGTCACAAATCCCAAAATTGAAGAAAATCAAGAAGTCAATCCATGAGAAATAATTTAGACAAGCCAGGAAGAAAATCTCATGAAGGTTGGAAGAAAAGAAGAAATGACAAGTCTCAAAGAACAAATCTAGAAAAGAAATATCCTACAAACAAAATATCTCATGAAAAAGTATGGAGAAGAAAATGTGAAATAGAAATAAAGATAAATTGATCTGGCACCTGAAAATGAAGAAGTTTCACTTACACAAAAAAGTGATGAATATTCAATAGCATATCAACTAGAAGAATTGAGCAGTGAAAATCTTGGAAGTTTTCCAATGTTATTTTCATAAACTATTAAATTTCTCTTCAACATAAAATATGAATAAAAGGAAGGAGGAAGGATTTTACAACATGATTTTGTGTAAGTACTACAAAATACTACTAAAGTATGGTATGATTGAAACCCAATAAGGAATTTCCGAAAGAATGAAAAAACTTATGAAGAGGACTTAACAAACAACAAAAGAAAGGACCAATTCAATCTTATTTCCGAGGGACAGAAGTTGAAGTTAGTTTATGCTGAGTCAAAGGACATTCAATAAAATATTAAATTGGTTGAAGAAAGGAAATTAAATTAATTGATATCAATCAATGGCATTTTTTTGAAAGATCAAAATATCAACAAGAATAAATAAATAGATCAAGAAGATTAGTAAGATTCACACCCTTGTCCTTCAAGACAAAGGAAAAGACAGTAAAACCCTATGAAACAACAAAAATTTAGGGGGAGTGTTTAATTTGGTCATCAAATGAGGAAGTCATTGTATTAGGTTTAAAATACTTGATCACTACAAAATTGGTATCAATAAGACTACATATTTGAACACAAAAGCCCAAGAGATTGAGATAACAACTTGCACATTCACAAGGGGAGAAAAGTAGTAAATGTTTAAATTTTTTTCATTGATGTCAAAGGGGGAGAAAAAAGGTAAAACAAATTTGGTATCAATATTTGGTATAAGTAAAAGTTCAAATCCTCCAAAATGAGATCAGTGATAGGGGAAGAAAAAGTATTTGTTTTACAGATATGTTTCCCTCAATGCCAAAGGGGGAGATTGTTGGAATTATTGATTGTGTATTGTCATTGATGGAAAATTGAGTCAAACATGTACAATAATCAGAGGAAAAGGAAGATCACCTTGGGGAAGAGGAACATCACCTTGAGGAAGAAGCAATTAGTGATCAATGTTGATCACGATAGGATCAACAATGATCCTATTTTCCTAAATATTAGGAGAGATAGCAGGGAGATTCTACAACAAATACACACACAAAATCATAGCATGCAATTTTAAGGTATTTGAAAAGGATGAAGGAAATATCATAAGGGAGAGCGCATTGCAGAAGTGATATCGGGATTGAAATCCCCACAATAAAACTCCAAAATAATCAAGGAAGAATCTTGTCCGTTGATATAGTTCTCGAGAAAATATTGGACCGTCAGATCACGTAGAAGCCAGAGCCTACAGAGAAGAATCCCTTGTGAAGGATCATGGAAATATAATCATCCATTCAAATTTTTGGAGTAATTGCAACCATCAGATCAGTTAGAACCATTGATCAAATCCAAGTGGAAGGATAGCGTAACTTTAAGGACATCGAAACTTCACCACTTTGGAGAACATTGGAAATAAGGAAGAGGAACGAACCCATGAAGTCATGAAATCACGAAATCCCTCCAATAGTTAGATCAAGGAGGGACTTCAAATGAATGATCCACCATCCGATCGAGTTTAGTGGAAGGACACTGTAAGGCACAATATCTTAGAGTCTCAGATTAAACAAACACATGCATACCACTGATCTAATATATTATTGGGAGAAATATGAGTTGTTGGATCAAGTGGTCAAATCCGACGTTGACCACTCCGGCAAAACGAATTCTAAAACAGGTAATTTTACCCAAAGGTAAAAGCCTCGAAGTCATGAACTCATGTCGACCATCGAATTAGAAAATCTCATCAGTTGTTGATATGGAGAGAAAAATGTCAGAGAACGCTAAGAAATATAGTGGTAAACTCCGGCCTTTACCTACTCTAACAATAAACATCTCAGATGAACCAAGAAATCTCGAACCCCAGAGTTCCAAAAGAAACAAATTCTATTGGATCAAGACAATTGAATATCTACAGTGGTAGATATATATTCAACACTTTGGCAATGTTTGAAGGTTGATATAAAATTACAAAACTCTCAAAGCCATGAACTACCAAATCCACAAAGTGTAAAGCCATGATCCAAGAGGGAGACATATGGCACAAGACAAAGATGACATGTGGCCCAATTAGATGGTGACAAGTGTCAAGGTCAATGTGGCACATAAGGACTATGAAAGTCACGAATCACGGTGACACATGGCATACATACTATGGGTCCATGTCAACCTAGGTGATTTCAGCATACCACATCACTCCAGGACTACAACCTCCGGGGATATCTAGCTTTTCCTACCTGCAAAAATTTCCAAAGCTTCGAAGGCCAAAATTGTGAACTAACGCTAGTCATTGATCTAAGATCCTCCAGGATATCTCATGATCCTTAGATAAAGCGCAGTCGAAAGATAGAGTAAACATTAATCAAGAAGCAATTTTGACCGTTTATCTACTTCCAAATCATTCTTGACCGATGATCAAGAATAGTGTAAGCATGAGATGTTAACCAACAACAAGAAGTCACTATATTTTTATGGCTTATTCGGTAGATAAACCTCTGTAGGAATTGAAATACTTCAGATTTATAGTAACCCGGAGTCCTAGAGTGTTGAAGCTCCGAAATAAGATCTGACCATCCATTGAGAAGGAAATCCACAGTCGATATCCAAAGAGAAAAAGTAACATGCATGAAGATTAACTTGGTGGAGGTAGCAAGCAATGATCTAGACCATTGAAATTTATGGACACACGTCAACTCAATATTAAAGTGCACAATGGCCAAAGTGTTAAAGCTCCGCTATTTTGAAATATCACGGACCGAAGCTCTCAACTCCTAATTAAGTTGTGATCGACGATTTTCTTGAAGCCTCTGGGTAAGCTAGGATTGTTCATTCAATGGAAGATTAAAATCAACCGTCTGATATACTAGTGAATAGAGTATACGAAATTCAAAGAAATTTACTCTAGAAGGATACAAGGTTTGCAAAGTCCAATAATCCCGAATACCTGGAGAGTCAGAGCTCTTGTTGGCCTAAGTCTAACAGTCCTAGCTCTTGGTTATGTGAAGTTTCTTAAAGAAACTCGAGGTCCAAGTTCAATAACTACACGGAAAAAATGAGTTAAGCCCTTGGTTCTTAGTCAAAGGGCATATGAAAAATATGTCAACAGAGAGTACTCATATGTACTTCGACAAAGTTTACTTCAGGAAGAATTACTCTGATTAAATGCAAGAAGGTTGAAGTCTAGAGGACTTGGCTCCAACATTGGTCTCATGATAGAGGAATAAGGGTGAAAGAAGAGGCGTTATGAATAATGCTTAAAATGGATAAGCCCATGGTCATTTGAAAATTGGGTTGAAGGAAGCGCCTCGTACAGATTTATTTCTGTAAACAACTTAAGGTATGTAGAGTAATTCGACAAAGAATTAACACCATAACAATACAGAACATTGGTAAAAGCTTGAAAATGATCCGTTGGAAAATTGAGGATGCAAAAGAAGCATGAGAACGATATAATGATTCGATCCATATTTGTGATAAACTCATGAGGACAAAGTTTGAATCAAGATTAGTTAGTTAAATGAAGAGGTTCAATGGTTCTTGTCAAAAAGACACATTGGTTCAATCCTATATCATTTGAAGTAGTATATAAACCAGAAGTGGTGGTGAATCTAAGGGTGTATTGGTGGATTAAATATATGTATATATAATGGATTGAATGGAAGTTCATTCTATTACGTTGGTGCATGTTTACAAGTTGAGTCTTGTAATGAGGGTTGGATTCCTCACATCTCAGTTGGATCTAAGATCAACAAGTTGGGTCTTGTTATGAGTGTTGGATTCCTCATTTATCAATTGGATCTTAGAACTACAATATGGGTCTTGTATCAAAGATTTGGATCTCTCATATTCAGTTGAAGTTAAAGATATTCAAGAATTGATTTAATTTGTATTCATTCAAAGTTAAATAAATAAAATAAATATATTTTATCTACTTCATACAGTTTGTGTTATACATGTTTATGAATAATTAATTGAGTTGCATATATATTATTTAGTTAACTCAGTTCATCAATGAAAGTGTGAAAAATAGTCAAAATTTCCAGACACTGATTCACCCCCCCTCTCAGTGTCAAGTGTATATTTCAACACTATCAACCTTGTCATTTTCAGTGATTTTATCAAAAATAATTTCCGCAGTATGCGGTATGCATTGTATAGGAAAATCGAACTGGGGTGCACTGTACAAAGGTAGTGACTCGGTGCTCACTTTACAGAAAAGTACACCGAGGTGCATATATTTGTTAAAAGAATCGATTGGTAGAAAAATATAAATATTATTGATTTTAGTATCATATATGTATGGGTTAGCAGTGTGGAATGACTAATAATACACACCGATGTGTGTATATGTTTGACGCTCTGGGGAATTATGTTTAATGGTGTACAGCGAAATATTATATTGTATAAAAAGTTTGCAATTTCTATTTATGATGATTCCTAACTTTTTTTATACAATATGGTTGATAGAAACTCAAAGAAAACATCTTATTGTGGCAAGCACAATTTATCTCATCCCAAGAAGAGAGGGAGGCAAGTTCTTTAAGTTTTATTAAAATTTAATATATTTGAAATATTAGTAAGTTTAAATTAATGATGTGCATTTGTTAATTTTTGTCATACAAAAAAAGGAAAAAAAAACTAGATAATATTGTTCACGATCTAAGTGAAAAAGAGCGTAAAAGTGTTACAGAAATGTTGCAAAGAGAGGAAACAAGTGGATCAAAAGGTAATAAACATTAATTTTTTCTTTGATATTTTACTAAAAATGAATTTCTTAACATTAATCGCTAACAAGTTTTAAACACTTGATTTCAATTTTTTATAATGTTATGCAAGGACCGATGGTGAGGGAATGGAATCTCGTCCTAAGAGGACAAAAATTTTTAAGGATGTAAATGATGATGAAAACTTGGTCATCAATTCATCTAGAGTGGTGCTTGAAGTTATTGAGAGGGGGGAATTTTTTTACAAGCTTTGAGGGATATAGTGGAAATAACGTAAATACATACTTTCCACTTATAATACAAAAATCAATCCAACGACTCCAAAATTCAAGTTATATGTACACTACAGGAATCATTTCTGGATCCATGGTCAATGAGACATGTGAGACTTGAAATAGTAAACTCTTGCAATAACAAAAAAGAATCATATAAAAGGTATTATTACTAAACATGTTTTTCTATAATATGTTCCAAAAATTACCAAATTAACAAGGAGATGGTAAAAGAAAATAAAATAGTTGCATCACATAAGAATGCATCCCAACAACAATGTGCATCAGAGGTATGTGATCATTTGTTTATTCTTTTATGTACATCAAATTTATTTATCATATTAAATACTAATTTTCAATTGTTTTATTGCAGAAAATAAAAAAATTGGAACCCAATGAACACATAAGACGGGACTACAAGGAAGAAAATGGTTGATTGCAAAGTTTGTGAGTACTTACGTTTTCGATATTACATAAGTTTTTATATTTGTTGTGATATTTATATTTAAATAATTAATTTACACTCGTACATGGATGTCTTCTAATAGGTGCTAACATACAAAGAAGAGCTAACCGAACAATTGATCAACATTGGGTTAAGTAAGGGTTCTGAGTATATGTTTAATTATCAAGGTTTAATTGAACAATTTGTAAGTAGATGTGTTGTTTAACTTACCTTGTTTTATAATTAATGAAACAATAAGAAACCTTTATATTAATTATATATACTATGTTTTGTTATGTTGCATTAAACATGCATAAAAAAAAGTATGGAGAGGAGTCAACAGAAGATCTTTTGGCACATGGCATGAAGCATAGCTTCAAAAGCAAGTGTATGGTTTATGAATCACTCGTTACTATGGTACACTTTTTTTTTATGCAATCATGTATATTTAACTATATTATAAATATAGATTTACTTATTACACTTTATTTCTATGTTTGTAGATGGAACATGAATTGTTGGAATGTCAAAAACAAGTTGAACAATAACACATTTGTTTAAATAACCAAAGTACAATATATTCTACAATTGATCGAGAAATGAAGTATGCACACAGCTCAAGCGATGACACCTATTCAAGTGATGAATGACAATAAATATAATTGAATGTTACTACAAGTTGTGTGTTTTTGAATATTTGTCTGTAAAAATAAGGGATTATGTTTAATGTAGTGAACACAATGTCCCAATTACATGATGACATGTTACCAATATGAGTAACAATTTCATATTGGTTCCATTTTAATTATTGTGGACCTTCATGTTGTTCCATTTTGTATGACCATGAGTATCTTAATCATATATAATAAAATGGGTTTCTTATTTTATTGCATTGACAAATGTTGTAAAATGTTGTGTTGTTGATTAATTAATATGTGAATGATTACATTGTTGCAAACAACATAGGTTTAATCCATTGGATAAGGCATTAATGAAATCATTATATCAAAATGCAATAACATAAATATAAAAAACAATATTATTATAAAAAAAATTGATTTTGAGATGATTAATTGAAAATTTGTAAAAAAAACAATCAATTAAAATATATACATATTGGTGCATTCTTATGAACTCACAAAATTGTGCGTGAAATAATATAGAAATTGGTGTTTTTAAGGGGTTATACTCACTGGTGCATCTTAATCATATTGAAGCACTAATACATATTAACTATACTGAAGCATCAGTGCATATAACGTGCAATAATATGTATCTCATTTTAAAATTTTACGATGGGAATGTGATCAATAAACACCAGCTATCTAAATATAATAACAACATCGGTGCTTTAAACAAAATAAACACATTTTTGTTTTATATGTAATAAAACCAATGATGCTTTGGAATAAAGAATGACCCTGACATATCATATCGAATATTTGAAATTTTATGTACAGGGTAGTATAGACACCAACACATACAAATTATACAAGCACTAGGACAAACATTGATCTAGGTGGATGTTGGTGGCCACCTACCTATTCCACTATCTCGAAATACAATTTTCCACCTTGGCATTTTTTCTACAGTTTTTCGGGTCCCAAACTTTTGGGGTCGTTTTGAGGCCCTAAACGACGTTTTTTTTTATGTTTGGGTTTCGGACGATGTTGGAAAGTTAATTGTCATTGATTTCAACTCTAGATAAACTTTAGAAGCATTGATGTCAACCCTATCCAACCCTAGAAGAATCCCTGGAAAGATGGCTAAGTGGTTAAGTGGTTGAGAAGCCCCATAGTTATGGTCATGAAGCCTGAAGTTGTTTGAGGAATAAGGAAATGAAGGACAATGCAAATGCATGTAACACACTCGTAGATGGATATTCCTTGTCATGTCATTTCCAACTGTATGTGGTATATCACATGGTTCCTCACGGTTGGGGATTTATTCCCTCTTGAAGTTGGAAGCCCCAAAGAATGGTTAAGAAGTCCCTAAACAATTATAATTCATTAATTAAAGGGTAAAGTGGTTGTAACAAGAAGCCCTAAAGTTTAGGAGAGAAGTTACTTTGAAAAAATATAAATACACCTAAATAATTCTCTCATTAGTATATTCACATACACAAGTCTATTGAATATCTTCTAAGTGAATAAGTGATATGGTTTAGATTTTCATAGCATATCTAAGGTAGGGAAATTATGAAGGAGCGAAGTGTGTGGATGTGACTGAACTATATTTCTGAGGTTATCTGCGGGTCACAGTTCATCAAAGCATGGATGTACATGGGTCATATTGTAGCAAAGTGCGGATAGGTTATATGTGGGTTGACAGTGGGAAAGGTGCGGATGTATGCGGGTCATAGAAGAACAAATCATGGATATCCATGGGTTGATAGTGTACAAGTCATGAATATGTGAAATTGTTTTGAGGAGGATGTTAGTACTAGGTTTTTGAGGCTGAGGAAGAGCTACAAGTCTGTAATCTTGTGTATCAGGTCTACAATGGTATTAAAGCTATGTTTTACATGTGTTTTGAGGGTTGTGTCTTAATACATGCTTGAGGCATGGTTTGGAGATTTTGGAATATGCTTGAGGTACACCTTGGTGATGTTATGGAACATTGATTAGAGCATATCTTGACTATATTGGTATCTGGTTTGGTATATGTCATGGTGATTTTATCACATTCTTGAGGCACTTCATTGATGATATCTTATGGTACATTGTGTATGGCATGATTGAGATATATCATGAGTGATATGGTATATGGTTGAGGAACGTGTTATAGTACAAGTTTTGGTACATGGTTGATACATGTTATGTATAGATATTTGGTACGTGTTTTGGTATATGGTTGAGACACACAATTTGATGATGGTATATCAATTATAGTGATAGAGTCATTGGTAGTTACAGGTTGATGTGATAGTGACAGTGACAGGTTGGATGACAAGTTGATATGATAGTGACAATGACAGTGATAGGTTGATATGACAGTGACCATTACAAGTTGATGTCTCAATGGTAGTGGTAGTTAGATATTGATCAGTGGTAGTGATAGTTTGAGTCTACACTTATATTTCAGGGTGACAGGATGGGGTAAGGAAAGGGGGTGTAGCCTCCTTCTGGTTGGAGCTAGAGAATAGAGGTAGTTGGATCTTCCTTCAGGTTCGAGCCTATAAATCAAGGGATCGTAGCCTCCTTCTGGTTGGATCCATAGGATAAGGGATTTGGAGCTTCCTTTAGGTTGGAGCCTATAAACTAGGGGGTTGGAGCCTCCTTCTAGTTGTAGCTGGAGAATTCATGGATTTGTAGTTTCCTTCGGGTTGGATCCTAAGCCTCCTTCCAATTGGTGCTGGAGAAATGGGAATTTGGTGCTTCCTATGAATTTAATCTTGATATATATAATAAATTGTTTCATGGTTTTCTCCCATTTGGGTTTCCATGTAAATTATAGTGTATTGTGTATCTATGGTGGTTTATTATTCATTGATGAATGATATCATTTATGATGCAATAATGTATTAAATGCACAAGCAATAAATTATTGAATATTGTTGATAAAATTGAAGTTTATATAGTGTGATTAAAAGTGGTAAAAAGTGCCCATATTGATTCACCCACCCCCCTCACTTTTCCAATAGGAGATAGATAAAGGCTCCAGCCTGCGTCTATTCAGAATGTTTTCTCCTCGGCTAGACCTTTCCAAAGAGCTATCATGCGTCCCAAATAGAGATTGTATGCAAAAGTTACGCCATCGGGAAATTGACATATTAACTACTCCCATTGGGGCCCACAAACCTTTTGGTGTTTCATATTTAGGGGTTAGGGTTTTGGATTTTGTTTGTGTTAAAAAGGAATTTGGAGCCTCATTGTAAAAATTATCTTATTGTGAATGAACATAGTGGTCACATCTCTTCTCAGAGATAAGCTTCCTCCATTCTAACGAGTTCATTCACTCTCTATTTTTAGAGTTTCTGTACATTTCTCTCATTAATAGAAATTGTGTATTATTGTATCTCTTTGTTTTCTGCAATATTTTTGTGTATTTCATCGTTATATATTTGACTTCATTTCACTATAAAACTAATATGGATCAGTGGTATTAGATCAAGCCGATCCTTGTCGTTTCTTAGTGCATGTCCCCAACATGGTCAGGATATAGAGAGTTGGCTCTTGAGCTAGTTTCTCTTGAGGACAACTGCTCTTGCCAGCCCAAGCAGCCTCCCATGGAGGAAGAAAAGATAAATGAGGGAGTAGGAGATCCTATCAAGTTGTTTCTCATGGAATCCCTCGTGCAACAAAGGAACGAGATGTTGGATAATTTTTCCCAAATCCTTCAATGATTACCGACAATAGCAAGTGTGTCTTCATCAAGCATTCACTTTGGAGGCACTACCCCATTCAAGGTACACATTAATTTTTATATTCCTGTATTTGAAGGTTAGATCGATGTGGATGCTTTGGAAAAGTGGGTAAATCTGCTAGAAGGTTATTTCTATGTCCACAATTTTTTTGGATAGAGAAAATATCATCTTTGCACTCCTTAAGGTTGTCCCCCATGTCAAACATTGGTGGGAAAATTACTGGGAGAAAAATTCCAGAGAGGAGTCTAGAATATTTGGGGTTGATCCCACTTGGGATTTTTTTATGGATGTGTTCAAGGAGAAATATTACCCTATTGGAAACTATGACAACCAGTACATGAGATGGACCATGTTGCATTAATATAGGGGCCAAACATTGTCAGAGTCCAAAAATACGTTCCATACCTTGCACACCAACCTGGGTATCAAATATTTTGGGCATAATTTGGTTCTCAAATACCATGGGGATATACACAGGTACATCCAAACTGATATGGATTTTTTGGCCATCTCATCACTCAGATATACTTATCGATATGCTGTCAAAATTGAGCAGATATTTAAGCAGCAAAACAAGAGAGAGTTTGGGTCTGCAAATATGCAACAACCAAAGTATGGTAAAGGTGGCCCTAACTCATAGAAAAACCAACCTCAATAAAACCATTCGAAGCCACAAGAAAATAAGGGTAACAGAAAGAGGAAGGACATTGGGAAGTTGTATGACTTCCACAAAATCCCTTGGCACAACATCGATGAATGTCGCTCAAAACAGTCATTGGTGGTCGAGCTCAAAGAAAAATATTTGAGCCCCAACTCAGATGTTGATTCAAAAATTAATAAAAGGAGATAGATCATTGATGAAAAACCCACTGCTACCATCATGTCCACAGCAATCCAACCAGAATAACTAGAGGATCTTGAGGAGGGGGAGCACCTCTTCCATTCACATATGTAGGTGAAGGGTACCCCATTGCATTTCATTGTTGATAACAGAAGCCAAAAGAACCTCATCTCAACAGAGGTCATCAAGAATTTGGGACTGCTGACAACACCACACCCATATCCATCCAACATCGTATGGCCTCGCCAGGGTCGAGATCTCTATGTTAGCCGACAGTGTCGCCTGTCTTATGACATCAAGCCCTTTAAGGATGAGCTACTATGTGATTTTACCCCACTGGAAGTCTTTGATGTTCTGTTAGTCTAGTCATATATGTGGAAGCATCATTTTGTTTACAAGTCTCAACCCTGTAGTGTCATAGTTAATATGGGGGGTCAGCTCTATAGGGTACCTGATGTAGTTCTAACTATTGTCCCACCAAAACAGTGCCACAAAGTAGTCTTTAATAAGACAAATTTTATCTTCTTCGCGATCCAGTTAGAAGGTGAATAGAAGGACATTGCAACCACTGTCACATTCTCCCAAGACCCTTATATCTAATAGAATCATATCGATAATATTGTAGAAGCACACAAAGATATTCTTACTTCACCTACAGGGGTGCATCCACACTTCCCAATCAAGCAAAATTATAACAGATCCATTCATACTCTTCATGTTGCATATTCACCGACAGAGTCCTCCCACACTCAGGAAGATCATGCCTCTATATTGGTTGAATGGATCTAACCCCTCTAGCAATAGGTTCATGAAATCCTTCAACAAGATAAGCAGGATATCTTCTTTAGGAAGGAAAGCAACTCTTCAAGGTTTAGATTCAACAAAAGCTTCCCAGGGAACTTGACGAAATGGGGACCATTGCTTCCTATGGTGGGAGGAATGATCAAGGTGGATGTCGATGGCCACCAACCTATTCCATTGGCTCAAAATATAGTTTTCCACCTTAGCAGTTTTTTTACAGTTTTTTGAGTCCTAAACATTTGGGACCATTTTGAGGCCCTAAATGACGTTTGTTTGACATTTGGGGGCCCAAGCGATAGCCAAAGGCTTTTAACCTAGGCTCGATCAGAATGTGTTCTTCTCAGCTAATTATTTACAATAATCTATCGTGTGACACAAGTGGAGATCGTATGCAAAAGCTATGCCCCTAGAGAAGTCGATGTATCAACTATGTCCCCCATCAGGGCCTGCAAACCTTTTAGTGTTTCATCTTCCAGGGTTAGGGTTTTGGATTTTCTTTATGTTAAAAATGAATTTGGAGCCTCATTGTAAACAACATATTCTTGTGAATCAGTGTAGCAATCACATCTCTTCTCAAGGATAAGTTGTCACCATTCTAGTGAGTTCATTCTCTCTCTATTTTTATAGTTTTTGTACATTTCCCTCATTAATAGAAATTGTGTGTTACTATATCTCTGTGTTTCCTACAATATTTATGTGTATTTCATTGCTATATCCCTGCCTTCATTTAATTCTCAAAATAATCTATATTAGTGGTATCAAAGAAAGCTACTCCTTGTCGTCTCTTAGTGTATGTCCCTCACGAGGTCAGGATATAGAGAGTTGGGTCTCGAGCTAGTTTCTCTTGAGGACAACCGCTCTCGCCAGCCCAAGTGGCCTCCCATATAGGAAGAAAAGAGAGACAAGGGAGAAGGAGATCCTATCAAGTTGTTTCTCGCGGAAGCCCTCACGCAATATAGGAACGATATGTTAGAGAATTTTTCCCAAATCCTTCAACGATTATCGAAAATAGCATGCATGTCTACATCAAGCAGTCGCTTTGGAGACACTTCCCCATTCAAGGTACAAGTTATTTTTTATATTCACATATTTCAATGTTAGATCGATGCAGATACTTTGGAAACATGGTTAAATATGCTAGAAGGTTATTTCTATATCAACAATTTTTCTAATAGAGAAAAGATCATATTTTCACTCTTTAAGTTTGTCCCCCATGTCAAACATTGGTGGCAAACTTACTGGGAGAAAAATTCCATAGAGGATTCTAGAATATTTGGGTTGAGCCCACTTGGGATTTTTTTATGGATGAGGTCAAGGAGAAATATTACCCTATTGGAAACTATGATGACCAATACATGAGATGGACCACATTGCATCAAGAGAGGGGACAAACAATGTTGAAGTTCACAAATATCTTCCATACCTTTCCCACCAAGATGGGTATCAAATATTATGAGCGACATGTGGTTCTAAAATATCGCGGGGCTCTACCTAGGTACATACAAAATGAAATGGATTTTTTGGGCATATCATCACTAGGATCCGCTTATCGATATGTTGACAAAATCGAGGAGAAAATAAGCAGGAGTTCAGGTAAGCAAATACCCAACAACCAAAGTATGGTAAAGGCGGCCCTAACTCACAAAAGAACCATCCTCAAGAAAACTAATCTAACCCATGGGAAAAGAAGGGTAACAGAAATATGAAGAAGGAAACTGGAAAGTGGTGTGAATTTCACAAAATCCCTTGGCACAACACTGATGAATGTCCCTCAAAATAGTCATTGGTGGACGAGCTCAAAGAAAAAGTGTCGAGCCCTGACTTAGATGTTGATTCAAAAAATAATAAAAGGAGACATATCATTGATGAAAAACCCAATGCTACAATTGCAACCACAAAAATACAACCAGATGAACCAAAGTATCCTTAGTAGGGGGAGCACCTCTTCCATTCATATATGTGGGTGAAGGGAACCACTACATTTCATTATTGATAGTGTAATCCATAATGAATAACGAAATAGAATATTGAGAGGAGCCAAATAGTGTTGTACATTTCATTATTGATAGCATAATCCATAATTGTTGACAACACCACACGTGCAACCATACAACATTGGATGGCTTCATCAGGGTCGAGATCTATGTGTTAGCCAACAGTGTCTCATGTCCTATGGCATCAAGGCCTTAAAGGATGAGGTATTGTGTGATGTTTCCCCACTGGAAGTATGTGATGTTTTGTTAGGCCAAACGTATATGTGTAAGTATCATGTTGTTTACGAGTCTCAACCCCATAGTTTCATTGTTACTCTAGGGGGTCATATCTATAGGGTACCAGAGGTAGTTCTGACTATTATCCCATCAAAAAAGTGTCGCAAAGTAGTCTCTCATACGAAAACATTTATCTTCTTCGTGATCTGGTCAGAAGGTGAACATAAGGACATTGAAACCATTATCTCCTAACCCAAAGACCCTTATATCTGATAGAAGCAGATCAAAAATATTGTAGAAGCGCACAAAGATATTCTTACTTCACCTACGGGGTTTCCTCCACACTACTCAGTCAAGAAAATTTATAACAAAGACCGACATACTCTTCATGTTGCATATTCACCGACAGAGTCCTCCCACACTTGGGTATATCATGCATCTATATTTTTTGAACGAATCCAACCCCTCCAACAACAGATTCATGACAAGTTTCAACAATGTTAACATGACAACTTCTTTAATAAGGAAAGAAACTCACCAAGGTTCAAATTCAGCAAATGATTCCACGAGAACTTGACGCAATGGGGACCATTTCTTCCTAAGGGGGGAGGAATGATCCAGGTGTATTTCTTTGGCCACCCACCTATTCCACTGGCCTGAAATACATTTTTCCACCTTGGCATTTTTCTACAGTTTTTCGGATCCCAAACTTTTGGGGTTGTTTTGAGGCCCTAAACGATGTTGTTTTGATGTTTGGGGGTCCAAGAGGTGGGTAAAGTATGTAGCTTGGGTTTGGTCATAATTTTTTATTCTCAAGTAGACCTTTCCAATGAGATATCATGTGCCCCAAACAGATATCGTATGCAAACGTTACACCCTCCGGAAGTTGATGTATCAACTACCCCCATTAGGGCCCACAAACCTTTTGGGGTTTTATCTTCTAGGTTTAGGGTTTTAGGTTTTGCTTATGTTAAATAGGCATTTGGAGCCTCATTGTAAACATCATCTTCTTTCGAATGAGCATAGTCATCACATCACTTCTCAAATATAAGCTTCCACCATTCTAGTGACTTCATTCACTCTATATTTTTACAGTTTCTGTATATTTCTCTCATTAATAGAAATTGCATATTATTGTGTCTCTCTGTTTCTTGCAATATTTATATGTATTTCATTTTTATATCCCCACCTTCATTTCATTCTCAAAATAATCTGGATCAAACATAAAATAAAAGTGCATTGGTTTTGCATACAACAAAATGGGAATCTGGGGCATAATAACTATAAACACACTGTTTCATTTTCATTTTATGTATGCACTAGGGAATTTTATGTAATGGTGCATCGACGCCTTTTTGTTTTATGTATGCACTGACGCATTTTGTGTAATTCCACACTAGTGCCTTTTCGTTTTATGTATGCACTAGGGAATTTTATGTAATGGCGCAGCGGTGCATTTTTTAGTTTTGTGTATGTACTAGAGAATTTGATGTAAGTTCGCACCAGTGCATTTTATTTTTAGGCATGCACCAAGACATTTTATGTAAGGGTGCATTGGTGCATTTTGACAATAAGAGCACAAAAAAAACATCCGCTACAACCTTATTCCACCCAAATTTTTTTAGTTATATGGAACATTTGTTAAAAACTATGCTAAAACCTTTGTAGCCAATAGAGAAGGTTGTAACCAAGGTCTTTTTGAAAAAATTTCCAAATTTTGTAACACCAAAAATATTCACAAAAACCTCCACTAGAAAGTGTTCTCCTTGTAGTGATTTCCCAAAAATTCCAAAGCCTATACTGTAGAATTTCCATAAAAAATTTAGTCCATTAGAAGAATCATCACTCAAAATCCCACTTACTCCATCACTTACAAGCACTTTTAACCTCCACCATCCATTGTTTCTATTCATAATGCATTTCTCACATTCATTGACTTCACCCATTCCATCCATGAAACCATACACACCCAGACCATACATCAACAATACATTCATTAAGGTAGTACAACACCTTTTCCACCCCCATATTACACCATATCCATCCATTCTGACATTTACAAAGCCTCAGAAAGAAAATATATTCACTAATATAGTCACCTAAATGTAGCTACATGAAGCTAGAAGAAGACTTTTTAATCTACGACAAGAAGCTGGAAGAAGGGTTTGCACACATTTCTAGAGGATGTTATAGGAAATAATTCAACAAACAAACTACTATATGATGCTATAAGAAATTTCCCTATAACACTTTTTTTTCCAAATCTTAACTGGAACTATTACCTAACCGTTAAAGTGACCCTATAACAACATATTTGAACATCGTACACCACAACATTCCACTACACCTTACATCTTCAATTGTAGCAAGCAGCAAGATACTTTGCCTCCTTACAAGAAGCTTTGTTTTCGACTCAAAATACTATATCCAACCTTGTATGAGCTCTTCAATTTCATTGACAACTCTAGAGACTCACTCTAGCATCTATATTGCATGTAAAATGAGTGACCACTTACATGTTAATACAACAGAATCAAAGGTATGCCACTTACTCTATGTTCATTTATTTCATTAATGGTCAAAGTCAATATCGATATTTAATCATAATAACTACAAGAAAAACTCCACATAGACCATGGGTCTCACATATCCACTTGGGGGGTGGGTATGTGAAGTTGTTATTGAGACAATCAATAGTTGGAAAAGTAATTAGCATTCTCTGAAGTTTGGTTTCAAGCATCACGTTAAGGGACTACGATGATGATAAATTGAAAAGCACTAGTTTTTTGAATTATTAAGGAAAGATGATCAAAACTACCAAAACTCGTCATCTGAGGACAAATGCATGCATGTTAAAATGTAAATATTTCCTCCACTACTATGACCCAATATGAGGGAGATGTGTAATTCCTTCTATGCTAAACATGGATTTGACAATATATATATATATATATATATATATATATATATAGAGAGAGAGAGAGAGAGAGAAATAATTTTATATCAACTTTATATAGAGATAGAAATAAAGTAATTGAAAGTAAAAAAA
>JASDQU011174987.1:0-23883 GCA_032191745.1 Picea mariana
CACATCCCCTCTCAGCATTTCTGCAATAAATTCAATAATATTCAATCTATCATTTACATTCATTGACCTCTTCCTGTAGGTCCATTTACAGCACATATTCATACTTATGAGTTTTTGCCATAGTCCTTGGCCAGTTCAGTTATATTTACAATCTGGGGGAAACAGGGTGTTACAAAGATAAGCTAGTACAACTTGGAGTGATCAACACTGCAGGTACCTCCAACAAAGCCTTATTTGTCCATCAAAAAGATAAACCCAATAATCCCAAGAAACAACATCCTCGTCACAACAACAAGCAATATAAGGGTCCCAAACCCACTAAGATAGCTTCCGCTCCTAATGGTGATAAAGGAGAAAAATATAAAAGTAAGAAGACTAACAGACATTGCAACTTTTGTGATAAAGATGGTCACGATGAGTCCAAATTTTTCAAGATGGAAACTTTAGAAGAAACGATGAATAAGAACAACATCAACATTGATTCTACATCTTCTTCTTCTTCTCATGGACATGCACTTTTAGCTTCTGGTTTCTCCTTCAATACAAATTCTACTTCTACTTCTAATGAGTGGCTTATTGATTCTGGAGCATCTTATTATATGGCTAAGGATAGAAACATATTTTCTACTCTAAATGAATGTAACACCAAGAAAATATTTGTTGGTGATGATAGATATCTTAGTGTTGAAGGATATGGAACAGTTCAAGTAGAAAATGGTCATTTCAATGATGTATTATGTGTTCCAAGTCTTTCTTGTAACCTTCTATCAGTATATCAAATCACTCATTCAAGTGAAGGTAAAAGTGTAGATTTTTCACCTCATCGAGTTGTAATCAAGGATCTAAAAGATACTAAGCATGTTCTTGCAACTGGAATTGTTGATGATATTACCAAGTTGTACAAGTTTGACAACTTTGGGTCATCATCTTTTTCATCAGTTTTTGTTTCTCATGGCGATGACTTGAGCAAACTTTGGCATGAGCGGTTTAGTCATCTAAAATAACATTCATTGCAACAACTATGTAATCAACATATGGTGATTGGTATTCCTCTTTTTTCATGGAGAGATTGTGTTTGTTCCGGTTGTGTTCTCGACAAACATCATCGGAACAATTTTGACAAACGTGCCTCTTGGCATGCCTCAGGTCCTTTGCATCTTGTTCACAGCGATTTATGTGGTCCACTTTCTTCTCCTTATTTTTCTGGGTGCAAGTATTTCTTAACTTTTTATTGATGACTTTTCCAGATGTACTTGGGTTTACTTCTTAAAACTTAAGAGAGGAGTTTTTGACAAGTTTTTGGCCTACAAGGCCCTTGTAGAAAAACAATCTAGACATCAAATTCAAAGGTTAAGAACAGATAATGGAGGAGAATATGTGAACAATAATTTTACAAGTTACTACACTACATAGGGAATCTAAATGAAACACATTTTTCCATATACGCCACAACAAAATGGTGTTTCTAAGAGAAAGAATCGCACATTAAAAGAAATGGCTAATTGTATGATCCAATCTAAGGGGTTAAGTCTAAAGTATTAGGCAGAAGAAATCAACTATGCAAATTACATAGTCAATTGCACTCCCACAAAGGCTCTTAAAAATATAACATTGGAAGAAGCTTGGACTAAAATTAAGCCAAATGTAAGCCACTTCTGTGTATTTAGAAGTATAGCATGGGCTCACATTCATGATGAGAAAAGGAAAGCATTGCAGCCTAAAAGTGAGAAGTGTATATGTGTTGGTTATTCTGAAGATGCCAAAGGTTATAGACTTCTTCAAACACATTGTAATGAAATTATTATTAGAAGAGATGTTAAATTTGATGAAAATATCTTGTCCTGTGAGCCTAATTCAACATTTGTGCCTTCTTTTTCCCGTGAGCCTAATTCGGCGGTTGTGCCTTCTTCAGCCTGCAAGCCATATTTGGCATTTGTGCCTTCTTATATTTTGGTTTCTTCTTTAGATGATGACAATGAGGATGAAAATTCAACTCTGCCTGCTCACCTTCCTCTAGATGAGTCCTTTGAACATGAACCAATACCATATCCACCACTTCCTAGATGGGTCTGTTCAACACGAGAAGAGGCTGATGATCTTGTTAGTGATCCTTCAGATCAATGTCAGACACATTAATAGTTCCAGTGAGCCTCTTCTCTCTTGGCTCAAGTTTTAGAAACTCATGATCTAGAGACATTTGGAGAAGCTTCAGGTCATCTAGATTGGGATACAACAATGAATCAAGAGTATCGTTCTTTAATGGAAAACAATACTTGGGATCTTGTACCTCTTCCAAAAGGAAGAAAACTTGTCATATGTAAATGTGTCTATAGAACTAAGTATGCTTCATATGGAAGTGTTGAAAGACACAAGGCTCGGTTAGTTGCTAAAGGATTTTGCCAATTTGAAGGAATTGACTATAATGAAACCTTTTCCCCTGTAGCCGAAATGAATTCCATCCACCTGGTTCTTTCCCTTGCCTCACATAAATGGGAGGTCCATCAGATGGATGTTAAATCCTCCTTATTGCATGGAGATCTACAAGACAAAATCTACATGGAACAACCTCCTGGCTATGTCCAGAATGACTCTAGCCTTGTTTGTCGCCTCAAGAAATCTCTTTATGGTCTCAAGCAACCTCCGCGAACTTAGTATGCCAAAATGGACAGCTTTCTTATTTCCAATAGATTCTCTAGATTCCATTATGATCCTAATGTCTATACCAAGAAAGTAGGAAGTCAACTCATAATCCTTTTCCTTTATGTTGATGACCTTATCCTTACTGGTAGTGACTCAAAACTTTTAAACCATGTAAAAATCATCCTTAAGAAGAAATTTGAGATGGTAGACTTAGGATGTTTGCGCTATTTCCTTCGAGTCCAAGTTTTACAAACCAATGAAGAAATTTTTCTTTCCCAATCTAAGTATGTCTATGACCTTCTTCATGTCTTTCACATGGACAATTATAAACCAACCCCTTCTCCCTTCGAGTCTAGAGTCAATATTACTTCCATATATACTTCTCTAGATGTTTATGCCACCATGTATCATCAGTTAGTTAGTAGCCTCTTATACTTGACTCATACCCATCTTGATCTTTCCTTTGTTGTTGGTATCGTTGCACGGTATATGCAAACACCCCATGAAATCCATTGGAAAGAAGCTAAAAGGATACTTTTCTATGTCCATGGTACAGTTCAGTACGGGATACATTACAATTCAGAGGGACTCCTTTATTGGTTGGTTTCATTGATTCATATTGGGCCAGCGACCCTGATGATCAGAAGTCTACTACAGGTTATTTTTCCAGCCTTGGTTCAGGACCTGTCACTTGGGACTATAAGAAACAAAAGGCTATTGCACTTTCATCAGGAGAAGAAAAGTATTGAGCAATGGTAAATCCAAGTCAGGAAGCCTTGTATCTTCGACAAATCCTTTCAGAGTTTGGATTCCAGCAGCAGCATCCAACCAGCCTTTGGTGTGACAATTAGAGTGCCATCAAGCTTTCCAAAGACCTAGTTCAAAATCAACATAGCAAACACATCGAGATACACATGCACTTCATCATAAATCTCATTCATGATCAAGTTATTGAAGTTCTATTTTTCCCTATAGAAGATCAAGTTGCAGACATTTTCACAAAGTCTCTTACAGAAGTGAGGTTTTCCAAACTTCGATCTATGTTAGGAGTTCAGGAAGTTGTCATTAAGGGGGGATAGGCTCTAATTCCTCCTTCCTTCTCCTATTGTGTCACCATTGTAAATACTTCAATCATATCCCAAATTTTTCTTAAGGGGGGATGTTAGGATATTTAGACACTTAGGAGTTAGTTAAGATCTACTTGGTCTAATGTGTCATTAGGTAAAAGTGTGTTTCATAGTGTGTTTCTTTAGTATGTATTTGTAGTTAGGAAACCAGACAGTCACGATATGTTCCTAACATAGATTGATCTAATGGTTCATACTCTCCTTGATATTAATGGCCATTGATCCATGGATTAACACCCGATTGGTCCATGATCTCTATTTAAAGAGCATGGAGGGCCATTTGCCAATGATCGATTGTGAGAAAATCTCTTGAAAAATCTCTTTGTAATCCTTTTTTTTGCATTAATAAACTACTCCAAGTGGTTGCATTGGCTAGGGCCATGGATGTTTCCCCGTAGGGGTTTTACCACATGAAAACATTGGTGTGTTGATCTTTGATCTGGTTATATGAGTGGCTACTAAAGGTGTTCATCCTCTGTTGGAATACTTATGTTTTTGAATGGATTGTATTTGGTCTATGTTTTTCTTAAGATGTTATGAGATATTTGAACTGTGTATTGGTGTTGATTTCCATGGATTCTTATGGTGATTATTCTGGACTGTTGGTACTTTAAAAAAAAATGGTTATTCTCTCCTTGTTGTGTGTAATATTTGCATGGGTTTATTGGATTAAATGGAATTTAATCTTGCTCGACCACGGTTTGGGTTTTTGAGTCTGGAACCTCTGTTGAAATTGAGTATCATAGCTTTCCAAAGCTCTGCGCTTTGTGCATATCCTATTTATGGATTGTTACCACAAGTCTTTATGTTTAATTTTCCCACTACATGCTCGTCTCTGTGGCTAGTGTTTTCAACCTTGTGGGTTGCAATATGAATTGTTGAAATATTAATTTTTTTTTTTTCCTTGTCTTGGAAAAACCCCTGAGATGTTATCTATCATTGTGTTTCCCTCACTGAAACCATTTCCTGGAAATAATTTCACAATATGGGTTTAACATCACCCATAAGTTAATGGAGGCATTATACATGATTTTGGTCGGGCACGAGTTTGTGCTTGGATGCTCATATTACAGTGTTGTTTAAGAGTTTGGATTCATTTTGTTTTCTCATTGGAGTTGATAGTCTGTTGTTTTGGTAACCCTTACAATCGAGAGTATTGTCACTTGTTATGGGTCTATGGTAAATTGTGAAAAGGAATGAAATGTCTATGCTTTCCTATGACTTAATACTCTAATCGAACCACCTATTCTTACCCTCCACTTGTTGTTTTTAAACCCTAAATATGAAGTTTGATATCGTTTTACTCCAAGTCGATGGTTAATGGAGCATGTGCATTATTGGTTTCTTGGGCACTATTTTGGTTGCGTCCCTCGTTTAACAATTTTTGAAGAAGTATGTACATACTGATTTATGTGAAGCTTGGGCTCAAAGAGTTGCATGTTATTTGATTCAAATTTTATGTTGTTTATATTAAGAGACACCCATGTACAAATTGGTTGGGGGCCAATAAAGAGTTATAACACCCAGATGATTGCTTTGGACAGTGTTTAAATAATGGATGGACATGAGTGGTTATAGATACTCTGCATGTTCCTATTGCCTTTAAAGAATGAGTATTGGATATAAATCATTGTAATCATTGTGCATATTCTTGTTCATTTTAAAAGGATTTAGCATTGGAGTTATGAATGGTTGTGTCTCAAAGGGTTATTGTGGTTTATCATATCAATTGCAATGTTGTTTTTTATGGTTGTTATATAAATATATGAAGGTTGTTGTAATTGAATATTTATAGGCATATGTATTATTGTTTGGAAGAAAGAAATAAATTTGTAAATGAAGTAACAGTTTAAATTGTAATGTTGAAAAGTGAATCTTGTTGAACTTTGGAGGCCTAAACATAGATATGTTTGATTGTTTGTTTTGAGTTATTTTTATATGAACAATATCCATATTATGTCCCTATCATTTTACCACTTTTCTCTCATTACATTCCCCTCATAATCCCAATTTCATTTATGACATACTTGTTCTATGAAATAAATTCAAAAGGTCTGTGTAACAACGACAAGAGAGATAACACAACAATGGTTGGAAACTAATATTTTTGTATTTTATTACACAGTTAAATTATTTAATTAATTGTTGAATAGTATTCATGTATTAATCCCCTATCATTATACCACTTTTCTCTCATTACAATCCCTCCATATGTCCCATGAACCCTATCACCCCCTATTCACTTGGTGATTGTTGAATGGTTTGTTATGGATGGATTTGCATGTGTCTCGTGTCAAGTTCTGAGCCATTTTTTTATTCATGCAAGGAGAATGTCATGTATGGTTTATTAATGGATTAGTTACTGACAAAATTCTACTACAGGATGAGTTTCTTTAGTAGGGGAAACGATGGCAGAAATAAAAGGGGCAGGGGAAATTGGAAGAGAGGGCCTAGAAGGCCTAGATTTTCCATTCACTTTGATGTTGATCCCCAAGAATTGAACCAGTTGTTCCAAGCTGGGTTCTTTAACTATAGTGGGAATGGAATAGTACACCCTCAGCTAGAAAGAAATCCTTTCCAGCCTCAGAACATCCTTGGAATTCTCGTTCCTCCTCATGTATACTTGCAACCAGAATTCCCTGCAAATGATGGATGGAAAGAGATTGTCAACCTAGATGTCTCTCACCATTGTGGTTGGACCAATATTTCATTACCTCTTCCACCACATATCAATCCTAATGCCCACATTTCCCTTGTTTATTCACTTGTTCTATTCTCATGCTAGTAAAAGACTAAAATTTGATGTTGCTCATGTGCAAGGTAAAGGCAAAGAAGTTGCCTTCCCTTCTTGTCCCTCAAATGATTCCTCAAAATATATGTATTCTCGCATGCATTTGAAATATTATTGTTCCCATTTTATCAATGAAATATAGCCTCAAGGTTCAAATCAACCACGGGCTACTTCCGGGAAATGAAAAGGGGACAACAGTGGAAAAATAAAAATTGCCTTCGAGAGTGGCAAGTATGGCTTTTAGATTGTGTTTTTTTATGATTTGAGTTGATGAAGATAGTGTTATTGGTTTCATAATTTTTGGACAACAAGATGTGTTTTGATATTTTGTGGATCATATGGATAATATGGATGATGTGGATATTTATATATATATATTGATATGATATATATTATTTATGATGTTTAAATATCTAATTTGAAATATATTTAATGGAGCTACAAGGGTGGCATGTGTTAAAGTGATTATCCATTTATGTTATATTTTATGATTTGAAAAGAAGAAAAAACGAGAGTCACAAGGGGGCCCACCTACCTAGTTATTATTAATTAAAGATCCTTACCTATTATTATTATTATGTATTTCTCTTAAACTAATTAGTTAAGTCAAACTAGCTTAACTAAAGAAAGTAGTTGAACTACTTCAACTTATTTGGAAAGAATAAAAGCTTAATGAGAAGAAGAAACATAGTGAGAATAAAAGGAGAAAGCAAGACTAAGGTTTTCTCTTTTTGTTTCATAAGATAGTTTCATTTTTCATTCATTCTTGAGTTTATTCAAAGCCTAATTCTCTTTTTGATAGCGGGGTCTTATTGTATATAGCAAGGTTCAAGATTGAACCAAACTTTTCAGACACTTGTTTTAGAGGTGTTGATCTATCCTTGATAGTCTGTGTATTCTTATTTGTTTGTGAATTAAGTTTCATGGTTGATAAAGAAATCTTGCAAAGTCAAATTGGCAGTAGTCTGTGGCAAGTTGATAGATTATAAATTCCAGTTTTACTTGATTGTGAGAGTCTTTTTGTATGTTGTTCATCGGGGATCTCTAAATCAGACTTTGGTCCATTGCCTCATAGGGTTTTGTAAAGAGAAAAACATTTTTGATACCTCAGAGTGGAATAAATTAGATTTCCATTATGTCTTATATACGTGTATTGATGACTTGGTTAGTTTTATCTTTTTGATCTCCATGTTTACTTTATGTAATCTGTATATATTTCAGAAACTTATATAAATTTTATTTTATATTGCAACATTATTTTCATAAATAAATCAGCCTTGATCCTAGTAATTAATACTTACAGATTGAGAGAATATTTTTGAGGCTATAAAACCAAGGGTGATATTCCCAACTATCTTTTCCTAGCTAGGCAAGATTTGAAAATTATTGAGTAAGGTAATTCATACATTTTCCTCAACACATAGCTTTTAGAATTTTCTTCATTTTCCTTTTCTAATAGATTTGTGACCTTAATTCTTGCATCTCCCTTGGTGGTATTTTGTTTATCGTCATTTCCAGGATCTATATTGATGAATGGTGACCTTTGGAAATTGAGAATATTATCTAATATTTCAATAATATTTCCAAACTTAAAGCTTATATTCAACTGCTTAGTTGTTTTCTCTAGTTCCTTTCTTAAGGAAACAATTTCAGTTTCTATATTCTCACAATTCTCTTCCTTTTCTTTCAATTGGATTCTCACCACTTCTCCTATCCTTTTTCCTCTTATAGTTTATTCTTCAATATGATAATTGTATTCTGTATTTATTCAATATCATGATCCTTATTTCCATGTTTCTGCAATTTCTCCTTCTTCTTTATATTCTTTCCCCCAAGTCTATCTATTTATTCTAATGCACTAATGAGTTATGATTCAAGATTCACTTCTTCTGAATCTGAATTTTCTTTATAATTATGTTCATTTTTCTCATCAAGATGTTTTGTTTCCATGGTTATGGAGAGGCATTCATCATCATCATCATCATCATGTTTTGTTTCCATGGTTATGGAGAGGCATTCTTCATCATCATCATGTTTTGTTTCCATTTTTATGGAGATACATTCTTCTTCATCATCACTATCTTCCCTTTCTTTATATTTCCCAAGTCCTCCTTTTAGCTTTCTCACAAATTGTTCTTCTTATTTCTTTGATTCATAGCAATGTTCGAGTACTTCACACACACCTAGGATTTTTTTTCCTAATGTTTTCCATATGTTTTTTAGTCATTCTCCAATCTCCTAAATCTTAGGGTAGAACATTCCTCTAGGAGAATATTCTCTTCAGTTTGATCAGTTGAGTGGAGTCTAGATGCTACATTGGGATTATCACCATGCAACATTGTGATCATCAATGTCTAATGAGAATTGACCTTGTGATCATCACCATACTAGTTCATTACTAATGGTTACCTGATCTCCTCCTCACCTCACTATGTTTCAGTCAGTTAATTGAATACCGATAGACTAGTTAACTCAAGTAGGTGGAAAATCACTCCCGTAACTGCCCAAGAGACTAGACTAGGTGGCAGTTTACTCCCTTAATTGTTGGTGTGTTTCCATATCACTCTAGACCACAACTATGGCACATTTTATTCTCCTCCAGTGCACATTGGTTGAGTTATACAAAGTATATCATGTGTAAATTATCATTCATTCATTTGGTTAATGAGAATTCTTCCATTCTTTCTCTTCTGCTTCATTTTTATCATATTTTCTCTGCAACTATGTATGTCAATTCCCAGATAGATATATTTTATGCAGGTTAAACACATTTACATGGTATCTGACCTGATAGACTACTAGGTAAAAGACACACCAAATTATTTTTGCAAGTACCAAAGATTGAAGACAGTGAAAAAATGGAATTTTCAAAAGAATCCATTCTTACACCAAACAATTTATTTGCATGGAAGTAGAAAATGATCATGTATATTCAAAGGAGAGGATTGTATAGTTTAACCATGAAAAAGAGACATAACCAACATCAGCCATAGAAAAATACAATTATCTAAATCGAATGGATGAAGCGTTTGGAACAATTTTCAATATCATTTCTCCGTAACTCCTCTTCCACATATCCTCCTGTAAAAACCCCAATGAATCCTGGACCACAATGGAAGGGATTTTTGGAAAATAGGACGATATGAGGGGACACTTTATCGAGGTGGAATTTATCACATTGGATCCAAAAACCTTTGACAATCTCCAAGATTTATTTACCAAATATAAGGATTTGTTGTCGCAACTCAAATATTGCAGGGTTGATAAACCTAAGTAGGAGAAACAAATGCTTCTCACCATTCTCTCCAAACTTGGTCCAGAATACACAGTGTTTGTATCCACATTTCATTCAGTTTGATTTTCATCTGGATCTACCTAGAAGATGCCCTCTCTTGAGGAATTTATCGAGTCTCTAATAAAAGAGAAGAGAAATCTCATCAATATGGGAAAAATCAAAGGACCAAAGGCGCATGCGCTTACTGTGAAATATGGAAAAAAAATCAATATCATAAATATAAATACAAATAGAAAAGCAAGGGTACTCAAAACCCTTCAACGATGCCTCCGGATCCAAAGGTAGAAATGGAAGAAAAGGGGAGAAATGAACTTACTTCCATAAAGGATTCCATCCATAATCTGCATGTATGCAGAAACAAATAGATCTAATGACTCACATACTTCAGAAAAACAACCTTGGATATCGCATCCTCGAGGGTGCAAGAAGAAGAAGCCAGAAGATCAGAATCCCAAGAAAGACAATTCTAGCCATGCCTTGATTTCCATCAACTCCTATCCCGATGCTTGTATCATAGATTCAAGAGCATCACACCACATGGTTGCCACAAAATATGTCTATTATTCATTTGATGCATGCAAAGGTCCTCCTATTCTCATGGGGGACAACTCTCCAGTTGAGGTCACTGACAAAGGAAGGATTGAAATCACAAACGGAAGCTTCAAGAATGTGTTGCACATTCCAAAACTTTTTGTCAATCTTCTCTCTGTGTATCAGATGACAAACTATGGCACCGAAAAGAGAGTCATATTCACACCTGATGAAATGGATATCTATAACATGTAAACCAATTCTAGGGTTGCTAGCAGTGAGGTAAATTATCAATCTAGACTCTACACATTTTCTGAATTTATTGAACCAAATTATACATTGTTGCTTACCCATGCTTATGAAAGAAGTAGGATATGGCACGAAAGGTTTGAGAATTTGAATTTCAGATATATGCAATAAATTAGCAAGCAAGGAATGGTTGATGTTCTACCCGACATCCACTTCTCCAAAGGAATGTGTGACGGATGTGTTCTTGGAAAGCACCCTGAAGAGACATTTGACAAAGGAAAGACTCAAAAGGATTATTTTCCTTTAGATCTGATCCATAGTGACTTCATGGGCCATTTTCCGCATCCATCAATTAGTAAAGCAAGGTATGTGCTAATTTGTGTTGATGATTTCTCACGCTTCACATGGATTTTATTTCTTAGGTAAAAATCAGAGGTCTTTCAACACCTAAAGGATTTGAAAGCCCTTGTTGAGACACAATCATGAAAGAAAATAAAATTCCTCTGAAAAGATAATGGAGGAGAGTATGTCAAACATGAGATACAAAATCTATGTCATGAGGCAAGGATTCGGTTGCAATACACAGTTCCCTATACTCCACAGCAAAATGGAGTTGTTGAGCGGAAAAAGAGATGGAATCTTGCATGCTACATGCAAAGTCACTTCCATAGAGATTATGAGTCGAAGCACTTAATTTTTCAACATACATCCAAAATAGATCTCCCCATAGATCTGTCAAGGATAAAACCTAATACAAGGCTTGGAGCGGCCTCAAACTAGAAGTGACCCACTTTCGTATTTTCAGTTCATGTGCATGGGCTAGGATTCCCTCTAAGAAGAGGAAGGCACTTGATCCACAAAGAACAACGTTTATATTTGTTGTATACCTCGACAGTGTGAAGGGATAAAAACTCATTGATCTTTCCTCAGACTGACTCATCATTGAGCATAGTGTCTAATTCGAGGAAAGTGTCTTGCATGTATCTCAACAACTACATGCAAACATTTTTGTTCTTCCACCTGTCAGAGATGATGATCATGCACATACCGACACTTCCTCATATGAGAGTTATGATTCATAGGATTCAGATGATCCATATATAGAGTCAGTAAAGTCAGATGCAGAGTCAGTGCATCTAGATGAAAATGCAGAGCTAGAGCAGAGGCGCAAGTGGGCCCAGACTACTCTTTAGGATGTAGGGGATATTTTTGGGGATCAAGCTAATACTAGGAGGATGCGATCTGATTTCGAGGAGCCTCCTGTTTCACTTACTACCACTAAACCATTTCCACCTAGGCATATTTTCTTGGTTCAGTATTCAGATACATAGTCTTATGGAAAGGCTGCTAGAAATCCATTTTAGGAATCCTCCATGCAGGGGGAGGACAACTCCCTCCTCGAGAGCCAGACTTGGGATCCGGTTCCCCTTCCTTTAGGAAGGAAAATTTTCAAGTAAAGATGGGTCTACAGGACCAAGAGCATAGAGGATGGACATATTAGTAGATACAAAGCTAGGATAGTTTCCAAAGGCTTTGAACAAGTGCATGGAATTGACTATGATGAGACCTTCACTCCAGTAGCGAATATGGATTCCATATGTTTTATTATCACATAAAGATATCTAAGGGTCGCATGGTGACCCAATACTTTTATTGCATGGGTATCCATCTCGATTTCAAAGAGAAACTTTCATAGAGACCCACTTCGGGCTCAAAATGCAAGCAACAAGAGAGATCAGATTTCAACGGTAGAGATCCAATCAGGCAAATCAAATCAATGGTGGGAAATATTGTGGATTAGATTCCATTCAAATTTTATATTTTGTCCCTCAGGAGAACGGGAGCATAAATTTTCATGAAGTTTAACATCAGACAGAGGTCAGAAGTCACAAGGTCAATCCTAGTTGTTGGGGCTAGGACGATAGATGGTAGCAGATTAGTAGTTCGTTGACTTAGAACTCGGGAGGTGAAGAGGCAAGAGTTGTTAGAAGTCGCGAAGTCCGAAGTCATGAAAATATCAGAGTCATTGATCAAAGGAGGGATCTGGACCGTAGATTTGGTCCCAAGGAACTCACAAGTTAGGGAATCAGAAGAAGGGAGGTAAGCTAACTTCTGACTTTTCCAAACACGAAGTCCCGAAACACTCAGAAGTTGGGCCCATGATCATAGCCCGAGGTCACATTGAAGAAGGGGAAGGGCACAAATTCAACAAAGAAAAAAATCCAAAATAGATCTAGTCCATCCAATCTAGAGGGACGCATGGCGTCATATTCGAGAAGTTGTGATTTCATGAATTGGAGACCTTAGCATGGATCACGACACAAGTTCACGAAACATGAAATCACGAAGCGATCAGGGATTGGACCGATGATCATAGCTCATGGTCATATCCAAATCAGGGCCATAAAGAAGAGTAAGAACCTATTGAGTGGATGGTGATTAAGGTTTTTGAGGAAGCAATCATGGACGTCAAATTCAAAGTGATTTCGAACATCGATCTGAAAAGGACATTTTGCAAGTTCGTGCATCGTGATACTTGGAATCAAGTGGAGTGGAGACTCCCAAAATGAAAAATTGTGAAGCACTCGGGAGATAAGTGTTGGGTTGTGGCCCGGGGTCACATGATGAAGAGGCTGACACCAAGAGAATTGGGAGCGTGAAGGAAGGGGCATCGATTTCACAGAAATCCGCATGGCCTCAAGGCGTCAGGATTGACTCAAAAAAGGTCGGGGGCACCGCCTAGAACATTCCATGGGGTGTTAATCCTCATCCCCTTCCCAATGAAATCAGTTAATGGAAGGCAGGTCGGGTGGTTGAAACCTCAACTCACTCAGTAATTAGAATTATGGAAGACCCGGTCGTGGGGAATCAATCGTCAGCCCATGGTACTCCTACGAGTAGATTTTCCTACAAGACCCATACTGATCTGAGCTCCCATCTGATAGAAGAATGCCTACACAGTTTGGCAGAGAAGACGCAGACAAAAATCCTTGAATGCAGGGGCCTAATCGTTCTCCTGGTAGTGGTGAATTGTTTTGAGTATAAACAGTTAGTTTTGATATTTCGTTAAGGTCATCAATTGGTTGAGCAGAGCTCCCTATTTTGTAAGGTTTTTTATGCTAGAACTATTCTCTAGTTATGTATAAGATTTGAGACTTTCAGATTAATAAAAGTCAGCCTCTTTTCATCTCTTTGTAAAAAAATGTTCTAAAACACTCGGGCATGGAGGATCCAGTCAAGGGTTGTTATGTGTTTGTAATGTAGGTTTGATTGCAGCAGTATCGTGACCAGTTTTAGTCAGCTTCCTTGTGATCTTTTTCCCTCTTACATTGAATGGCTCGGGTATGGAGGATCAAGTCAAGTTTCTGTATATGGATGGTGATGTAGGTTTGATCATTGTGTTGTTGTGACTATGTCATTTGGACATATTTTAGTGTCTGAAACTTGAGCTTAAGAGTGATATTGAGTCTGATTTTTTCTTCTCCAAGTTGTTTGAAGGCCCGATGCACATAGCAGTCTTGTCCACCTTTCTTAATAAGTCTTCCCACTTCTCACACTTAAACTCAATTCACTAACTGAATTTAGTTGAGGCCCTCACTTCCCTGTGCATTTATTGTCCAGTTTTGTGTTGAACATCATTCATATATTGAGTTTTGTCAAATGACCTCCACTCAACATCCACCAAAAACTTTGATGGGTACTTGTCTCATCCTCCTACAATGTGAGGGTGACTATTACTGCTAACACATTTTTCACTTTCTATTGCGACAACCAAGGAATGGTAATTCCATCATATGGAAGTGAAGAATGCATTTCTTCATAAATATCTCTCTGAGGAGATCTAT
The DNA here is from genome assembly GCA_032191745.1 of Picea mariana. Taxonomy (NCBI): domain Eukaryota; kingdom Viridiplantae; phylum Streptophyta; class Pinopsida; order Pinales; family Pinaceae; genus Picea; species Picea mariana. The sequence continues at coordinate 14,479 of JASDQU011174987.1, forward strand.
ATGGAGAAACCCCAAGGATTTATGCAAGATTCATCTTTGGTATGTTGACTGAAGAAGTCTCTTTATGGCCTAAAGAAAGATCCAAGGGCATGGTATGCCAATATGGAATCCTACCTTCTATCGCATAACTTTGTATGTTGTAAATCATACACGAATGTTTACATGCTCAGGATGGCTAATTCACTTCTACTCCTAGTTCTGTGTGTTGATGATTTTTTGATCACCGGTTTCTCGACTTCAGCGATTGCTGCAGTCAAGAGGATTCTACATGACAGGTTCTTGATGACAGACATGGGTCCAATACATTTCTTCCTTAGACTCAAGATCACCCAGGATGCATCAGGAATCAAACTGTCACAGACCAAGTATGCACAAAATCTTGACCTTGAGAGATTTCACATGATAGACTGCAAGTATTCCCTGACTCCTTTCCTATCAGGAGTCAGAATTGAGGATGGCAGGGACACTCCACTGGTTTACAACACATTGTAAATACATCTAGTGAGGATCTTGTTGTATCTCACAAAATCTATAAAAAACCTCTCATATGTAGTTGGAGTAGTCTCTAGGTTCATGAGGGAGATGCATGAGCTACATTGGAAGGCTACAAAGTGTCTCCTTGGATACGTATAGGGAACCATCACCTTTGGGATTCAATATTCAATAGAATCTACATTGGACGTCATTGGGTTCATTGATTTTGAGTGGGTTGGCGATAACATTGATCACAAGTCCACATCTAGTTACTCACTTAGTCTTGGTTCTAGGCCTATCTGTTGGTCGAGCAAGAAGCATGCTCATATTTTTCTATCTTTAGCCAAGGAAGAGTACAGAGGGGTAGTCAACATAACGATTCAGGCTATGTGCTACATCATTTCCTCACTAATATGGGAATACAGTTTCATCGATCGATCGTCATATAGTGTGACAACCAAAGCACTCTGAAGTTCTGTAGAGATCTAGTTGAGAGTCAGTGGATGCAGCACATTGAGATCTACATGCACTACATCTGGGACTTAGTACACAACGGGATCATAAACATGTAGTTTTTTCCTTTAGCATAATAGACTATAGATATCTTCACCAAGACCTTCATTGAGCAGAAGTTACATTCTCTGTGTAGTCATGTTGGAGTGAAGGGCACAGTTTCCTAGCAACTATGAGTTCTTATTTTTACATACATTGTACTTTGATGGTATAAGGTTTTCCCTCTTTCCTCATTTTATTTTAGTGTATCTTTTGTATTTGGGTACCTAACATGGCCTCATTTCTTGGACCCATTCTTTATTTTCACCATAGTGATGTTTGGGGGGCAGGGGGGGGGGTGTTGGAGAGATTCACACACACCTAGGATTTATTTTTACTAAGGTTTTCCCTATGTTTTATAGTCATTATCTAGTCTGCTAAAGTTTAGGGGAGAATATTCCTCTAGGATAATATTGATCCAGGGTATCAAAATTTTCTCCAAAATAAAAGTGCTCGAAATTTCTTCAAAACAGACATGTGCGTAGGCCGCGTCCTCATGATCCCGCAACTTGAACGGGTTCAAATGGATGTCATATGAGTGAGATATTGTGTTATTTCCATTTTTTCAAACATGCAAAATTTTGTTGACTATACAGTCTGTACAGTGTTGACATGGCATGGTACAGTCACACATGTGGCAGGTGACATGGATTGGCCACTATGCAGAGGTATTGAGTTGGCAGGATGACTAGGCAGGTGATGTGGTAAGCTACATGGACGAGTATTTTATTGACATGTGTCATCTGGGTGGAAAGTGATATTGTGCCATGTGGCCCAGCCATGGGCTTCCACGTGGCACCCCTCCAGTATATAAAAGGTTGTGTTAGTCCACGAGGGTTAAACCCCCGACCTCCGTGGGAAGTGGCATAGTCCCCGCATAGGTTGGGCCACCAACCCACCTATGAAATAGTTCTTAACCATAATATTTTTAATATTCATTTGAATTAGAGTTTGGGTTTGGTTGGTGGAGGAAAGGGCCAGGACCTAGATTCAAAACCTTGTTTATACACCACATGACCATTACATATAACCATTGGCACGAGAACCAGAAAGTGCAGAGACTAGCCCATATGTCTTACCATAAGACCACTCCATATGACCCTTGAGTGTGGGAGTTACAATGGTTGCAAGTAGGTGCTAGATTCTAGGTTGACGCTGGGCCACATGCGCCAAGCAACCAACACCTCCGCTGAAAAGGCGCTAAGCCTCTAACGAATTGACAGTTCACCCCATTTCTTGGAATGGTGTGGTGTGTTGGGTTTTTGGCCTAGTAACATTGTGGGAGCTAGGTTAATCACACACAGGTGCAAATTGGAGGAGCAGAGACATAAATCTTGAAGGGGAAATTTTCCAGGAAGATATCTTCTTCATTTTTTTGCCAAAACAGGTGTAGAAAGAGCCCAACTAGGGGTTTTTGGATGTTCTATATCCATTGGAGCTATCTATTTGGAATTTGGAGCAATGTAAAGCACTATTTTTAACACTTTGAGAAAATCATTAAAAAGATCCATTGAAAGTTGGACCAGGAGATGTAGCCCAAGAGAGGGGTGAACTCCTTTATCATTTGTTGTGTTATGTGTTTACTTTGATGGATGTTATTTATAGTTATTATGTGCATCTTAAGTTTGAAAAATATCTAGTTTATGTGTTTGCAAATTGAACCTTTTTCCCAAGCACACATAATTAACACTTACAAATAATTTAAAAGATACAAGTCTTCTCATTTTTAGATCAAGTTGGTATCAGAGAATAGGTTTTTGAAGGCTTGATTGTTTGCAAGTGTTTTGTTTTCTTATTCTTACAAGGTTGAATCTCACAAGGGGATAAGGTCAACTTGTAGAGCCAAGTTCTCAACTGTCAATAAGGAGAACTACCAAATCACCTCAAGCTTCAAGGAGATATTCACCAAGTATGGCTCATGAGGAGAGTCATGAAACTCTTCCTTCAGAGGAGGAAACTTTCAGAAAATCTTTCTATGATATGACTAAGATGGTGAAAGTTTTATTTGAATAAAGAAATGCAATATTGCAAGGTGAAATCTCAAACCCTCCAATTCGTAATGGATACAGTGGTGATAAAACTCCAAAGGGAAATGAAGGGAATGGTGATTCTCCACCTACTTCACCTCCATATTCCACCTCTTCTACCATTTCAAAACCACCTCCAAATTCTCCAAAATAACATGGTAAAACCCCTCTACAAACTCTTTTTCTTAAGATTGATATTAAGTTTGAATTTTCTATGTACAATGGAGAGGTAAATGCTGAGAAATTGGCTAACTAGATTCGTCAGATTGAAGTGTATTGTAGAATACACAATATCAAATATGATGAAAGTAAGATTCATCTTGCTTCTTTAAGATTGGAAAGTGCAACACTCATTTGGTGGGAAGCCAAAACTCAACAGGACATGAAGAAACATGGTAAAGTTTTGTCCTCATGGAATGATTTTATTCTTGCACTTAAAAGACAATTTTATCCATTAGCATACATGCAGAAAGCTATTATGGATTGGAAAAACTTTAGACAAGCTAAAGGGAAAAAATTTCAAAGACACACTAAAGAATTTAGAAGAAGGGCTTTGATTTTGGGTATAGATTTGTCTTCTCAAGAAATTTTAATCAAATATATTGGAGGATTGCATAGCTACTTGAGGCACACAATACTTATGTTTAAACCTACAAGTCTAGATGAAGTTTGTGTACATGCAACTCATTTGGAAGAAAGAGGGAGGAATGAACCTCAATAAGGCAGTAATAAACCTTTTGTTCATGGAGACAAAGGAAAGAAGAAGTTCAAGGGAAATGGAAGAAAGAATGCTTCAGTCAAGAAAGAGGGAGAGAAACTCACATGAAAACAATGTTTAAAATATGGCCATGATGAAGACCATTGTTGAAAACTTAATCCTCAAAAGAGACCCAAAAATTTCAACAATAAGGGGAAACCAAAGACTACTGCAACTGTACAACATGATTTAGGTTATGATTTGGATGATGAAACACAGATTACAACCATGGGTTTTCAAGGTAAGGACTCTATTGCAAGTACTAGTTCTTCAAATAATAATATCCTTAATGAAACTCAACAAGAAAAATAAAGAATATAGATTTTCCACATAAGGGTGATTTCAAAGCATACCAAGATAGATGCTCTTTTTGATACTAGATCTCAAGCAAACCTCATATCTGAAGACACTGTCAAGAAAAAAAAATTGGAAACTACTCCACATCTTAAACCATACCCTCTAGGATGGATATGTGACAATGCCAAATTGCAAGTGACAAGAAGGTATAAACTTAGATTTGTCATCACTGCAAATTTTATAGATGAGGTAGAGCTTGATGTTATTCCTTTGGATAAATGTGGTATTATGTTGGTGTTATAACCCTAATTTTCACCAAATATGTTTACCTGGCATCAGGCCATCTTAGATTCCTTCTTTTCCAAAACACTACTGAGCAACTCTTCTTAAAAAAACCCTTTACAAAGGCCCATGTGCCCTGCTCCATTATTGCACGCGTCTACATGCTAGCTACCCAAATACAGTGCATGCGTACCTAAAAAAGCACAGAAAAAGGAAAGTTGTTGACAGAACACACAGCTTTGGGAAAGTTAACTAAACCTTTTGGCCATGCATGGCCAGTCATTCGACCAAATACCTAGCTCCTTCTAGCCTATAAAAGAAGGGATAGGGGTCCCATTTGAAAGGAGGAAAATAATAGTAAAGAAACTCTACCTGAATTTGTATTCCCCTTTGCCCAAGATTCTACAACCATTTTGTGATTTCAACGAAGAAGAGAAGTAAGTGTGTTAGCAGTTGGTGCATAGTAAAAGAGGAGCCCAGGACTAGATTCATGGAGCAGTGGTTGTCTTCATCATTGTAAGTTGGTTTAGTGAATTTAATAATAAAGAAGTACTTTTACCGTCCCACCATATGGGGTTTCCATTGTTTATTGCACACATGTTGATTAAATCTCTAACCCATTAATCCATAGATCAAATGCGCGTGGAGTTCTTTGTTTGTATTTTGTGAATCCAGGTCATCCTTGGGAGGAGAGTTGTAGTCAAAGAGAGACCAAGAGTGAAGAGGGATCGATACCAGATGTCGGAAATAAGGTATGTTCACTTGATCTTCTTAATTGTGTATTTTCTTAAGAATAATTGGGATTAGGTCTGGGATGATGGTAAAAAGTAGGAATCTTTAGGTCTTTTTTGCATGCATGATAAAACCCTAAGTGATAGTCCATAGAGGGATTTCCCACTCACAATAGAATTGGCGACCATACTGGGGATCTCTCGAGTTTTCTGGGGATATTTTTTGGTAGTTTTAAATTTGTTTCACCAATTTTTTTCTGAGTTTCTACAAGAGTCTGAGCTAGTAGCGATTCTGGTCCTACCAGTATTCCCTGCTTTCTTTTCTTAGCTTCTTTTTATTTTTCAGAAGTCACAGAGGTACACGCAGCCTATATAAGGCCTGCATGCGTGTACCCACACCCTACCTTCACACAGCCCGCATGCACACACTAGCTAATGAAGTGTCAGTCACGTGTTTAAGTTCATTTTTTTTTTTTTTAAGGAGAGGTAATCATCCTCTCCCCTGTCAGAAGTAATCCTTCTCAGGATTTTTCTAGATCTCATTATGGTCTCTATTTTTTCAGTTTGTAGCTTAGGTACCACCTCAGATTGGTCTTGTTCTATCAAATTTTCCTTGAATTTTTTTTCTTTTCTGTCAAAGTAAGTTTTTGAGTCTTTAAGGGACTCTGGTTATCAATACTAGTAGTCTCTGCTAGTGTTTGATTGCTTGTTTTTTTTCATTTTGGAAGAATTGAAAAGGTAGACGAGGCCTATATAAGGCCTACATGTGTGTACATGCACTATGACCTTACACAACTCGCATGCACATGCTTGCTATTGAACTGTCAGTAGCGTGCCTGTTGAGAAAATTTTTGTTTAAGAAGAGGTAGTCATCCTTTTCATTATCAAGAGTTATACCTCTCAGGGATTACCTTGATTTAATCTTGGTCTCTGTCATGGAAGTTTTAGCTTAGGTTGGAATTCAGCATAGCTTTCTTTTTCATTGAAATATTTCTTCTATTCCTATCTTTTTTAACTTTTTTTTAGCTTGAAATTTTGAGAAAAACGAGTTACATTTAAAAAAACAATCTGGGCCATGAATCATGCATTCATCAGTTACTTTTAGAATATTTTGTTACTTCTACTTTGATTGGAAGAAAGTATAAAAAATAAATAAAAAAATATCTTGTTAGTTCTCTTTATTTATTGGCATTTGCCTTGCATTGTTATTTGAAAAAGAAAAATAAATTAGCATAGCGTTGTGTTTTATTCTAATTTTAAAAGCATTTCAAAAAGAAAAAAATAAGAAATATAATCATTCTTTGCCAGTATTCATGTAAGTTTCATCATTTTTCACAAAGAGTCTTAAAAACATCAGTTGCACTACCGTACCCTTTTTGAGTAAATCAAGCCAGTAAAAAGAATGCTAATTAAAATTTACTAGACTTTATGTTTGTAGGGTCCATCAACTAGATTAGGCTAGAGCCTTGATTTAGGTTGGAGAGGAAACTCTTCAAGGCTATAAAACATACATAAGATTCTATGCTAAGGAGTGTATAAGTCCAGTAATGTGGAAATTATCCTGGACCCCCCTCTAACGTAGGGGCTAAACATGAGGTTGCGTGCGGCAAGGTAGCGGAGATAAACCCTCCAAATCCAGACTAAGCATAGTGGGGAACACATATAGAGGACTTGTCTTGGGATTTCGTTGATCAAATTTGCCATGGATATTCATGGGTCTCGAATCCATTTGAGTTCCTCATTCATCTTCCAGAACACTTACGTTTGATACCCTTGATAGGTTTCGGGATTGATACCCTGCTCATTGCGGTCCACCCGACTGTCCACTGTACCCGCCTGGTGATTGTTCACGAGGTGGCAACCTAGTTGCCTTTATTTTAGGGACTTACACATGTGACCACGGGGGTATACCACAATACCTAGGGAAAAAATTAGGTCAGGCTTTGCAGAGTATACCTGGAGGGTGCTTCTGTATTCAAGTTAGACTTGCACCGGTAAGTTTCTCTAGTGTTGGTTGGTGTAACTGTTCTTCCAACTAGTTAGTCGTTTGCTTGATTTTCCATTAGGAACTTTTAGTGTGTTCTCTGTGCTCCCTAGTTTTCCATAGTGAGTTAGTTAGTCGTGGATTTGGGTCTATAACACTGGGTGGTAGACCACCCACTCCACTAGTTGAGAAGACTTTTCAGTATTCCGCTTAGAAATGTGGAGCCGCCTCTTTATAAGCATTGTTTTGATAACACTGGTTCTTCAGAGTCACTGTGTGAGAATTTTACGGATTTGAACGATCCCGCAAGGGGAGAACCTCTGCCTAAGATCTTCACGGCTAAATTTCCTGACGATACCAACCAAGGAACCCCTTTGCAAGGGGATTCTTGTTCTTTTCCTTTCTTCGGAAACATTGGTGTCCCTTTGATGGCCACTTTGTACATTCCCGGGTTGAATGTGGGATTACCGGTTTGGTTGGGTACCATTCCAAATGTCCTGAATGATCTTGATCCTTCTAAGTTAAGAACCTTAAGTCATGGGCACTCTATTGATCTTTATTCATCAGCAAATTATTCTCCTCCTCCTTCTCCCGCCTCTAGTGAAAGTACAATTACTAGTAATCAGAAGTCTAAACGAAAGAGAATGAGGAAGAATAGGAAGAAGAAACCACCAACCTTTGCGATTCATGTTGGAGATAGGTCGACAACCTATTTAAGTCACATTGAAAACCAACACCCATGCTCTCCAATTTATGTTGGGGGCAAGCACCCACCCCTTGCAAGTCATGTTGGGGAAAAACGTCTAGTCCCTACTAGTCATACTGGCAATAGGTCTGTAGCCTCTGCGAATCAAGTTATCGACCCATCACCAACCTCTGCAAGTCATGTTGGAGATGTGCAACCAACCACTGCCATTTATGCTGGGGGCATTGATTCTGTTGAGAAACCTAGATGGATAGGATGTAAGGCTAAATTCCCTTGTAAGCTTTGCAAGGGAGATCACCTTGCTCATTTATGCCCTAGCCTTTCAGAGGTACTTAGATTGTGGTCCCTGTCTACAAACTCTTCTGATTCTGAGCCTTCTGAGTTTTTCTCACAGTTTATTCAGCCATTGGTTGAGAAAGTGGTCATGTCGATGCAATCATCGGCTGATCCCACTCCTATTTTGAGGGGTGAGGTGCCTTCATACCTTGTAGTCTCTCAGCCTATTCAACTATTGGTTGAGAAAGTGGTCATGCCAATGCAGTCATCAGCTGATCCCACTCCTCTTTTGGGGGTTGAGGTTGTTACACATAAAAATTACTCACTTTGATAGTGTTGCAAGTGTCGTCATTACAAAGGTCGCAAGTGTCGCATTTTGCTCACAAGGTCGCAAGTGTCACATGTTTCTCACAAGTGTCGCAGGTGTCAAAGAAATCATATTGCCATGATGCCTATGTCGTACCTATAACGACATGAGAAAGACACTTGAAACACCTCAAACATATGATTTGGAAGAGGAGAAATGAGTCAACAGGCTTGAAAACCTTTTTCCATCTGAAAGCACCTCAAAAACTGAGTTTTTAGAGAGGAGCGCTCCCCCTTACACTATCTCGGAGCGTCGACGCTCCCCCTTACACTATCAGGGAGCGTTATAACGCTCCCCTGGCCCTTTTGAGGGAGCGTTATAGATTTTGAGAGCGTTGGAGCCCCCCTAAAGCCTACAAGGGAGCGCTACAGTACTCCGATGTCCATTTTGAGGGAGGGCTACCTATTTTGGGCAGTTGTTAAGTTGTTGAGACGGATGGGAGATGCATCTTTTTATTCTTGGAAAGCAGTTGGATTCGAATCCCTAGTCTAGCCATGATCCTAGGGCAGATCCTCAACTGAAGGAGGAAAATCCTTACCTTCCCCAAGGATATCTCAAGATTGTTGAGCCTCTCCAAGGATATATAAGCAAGCTCTCTAATGGTGAAAGGGGACTGGAAATGGAGAATCACACCAAACTTATGATCTCATAAGTGGTGTTGGAACATAGCTGATTGGGGAAGAATTGAAGATATGAAACTTATGATCTTGGAGGAAACTCACAGTCAGCCAAAGGAGAGTGATCAGTGAAGCTGCTATTATCCAGGTTGTGGAGATTTCAGGCAAGGGTTAGACAAAGGGGACTTGATGAAGCTGTCGCATTCGCATCTACGATTGTAAGTACTGTTGTCATTATTCTCATCAATATGACACGCTTGGCCTGTTTCTTTCTGGTTTGTGTCTAATGTCACATGAACTTATCATTAATTGGTGGATCTATTTTCAAGCTAATA